>LGRX02002694.1:0-84010 GCA_001247695.2 Cymbomonas tetramitiformis | reverse complement strand
TAGATCCTACCACAAGGATCTAGGGTACCGACATCTCTAGGCCTTGCTACACGAGCTCGGGTTGGTGCGTATGTTGTTAACCCTCGAGGGTATGACCAAAACTAATTGTGTAAGCCCTTTAATATAATACTAGCCGGATTAATCGCCGCATATGCGCATGACATGGTGTAGTACCGTCGAAATTCAATATTTCCATCATAATTAGGATCTGAAAATTGCATTCTAGAACCTCTAGCGGCAGTTCAAACCGTTCAAAAAATCCCCCAAAAATCCCAGGGAGACTTTGAAGTCATATTAAAGTACTAAAGTGCTCACCAAAGCACAGATCTAGCCTCAAAGCTTGAAATGGACCAAGACTTAGGCCCAAAATGCGAAATTATCCCCATACTTAAGGAATGTGTATATCTCATCCATGTTACCGCGTTCGTGTGATGTGTCCAATATACACTATGCTGAAATCTGTATAGGCAGCCCTGACTGGGAGTCCCGGTCAGGCCCCTATGACAGACTCCTAGGACCAACACTGGACTGCTGACTGATCTGTAGGTTCGTGCTGTGACACACGCTGTGTCACAGGTAGGCTAGACTCCGAAACCGTCCGAGACCGTTCCGGGTATATCTAGCTTAGGGTTTATTTATCTTATGAGTTTATCCACACAGTTCGGGAGTTTCAGATATCTAGTGAACTAGGATATTCCAGTAGGTCGTGGCCCCATCCACGCTTTTATTCCACTTGCTGATTTGGCCATGATTGGCTAAACGGCCGCTTGGAGAGGTGGTGCGCGCATGCGCGTTTGGGTGCGACTAGGATTTATGGTATGAATTGTTTGCGGTAAGCAACTGGGAGTGGCGGCTATGGGGACCGCGCCTCGTTACGGACTAGTCTTGGCAATGTTCGGATCCAGTTTTACACCGGCACTGGCCCTGCTGGTTACTGTTTTCTGGGCTGGTGTTCGCGACACCTTCGACTTCGACGACATCTTCGAGTGCCCCTCGCCGCTACACTCTCTTAGCTCCTCTCCGTTGCTGACCATTACCATTTTTCCGCTACCACACCCAACCGCGCGACTGCGTACCACCTCCCCTCTGGCTTTTCAGAGTATGGGCATGTTAACCCGAGCGAAGAAGTCCCTGGACAGGGACAGTGACATCGACGCCTCGCTGAGGCTATTAGACGGAGTTCGGAACAGTCCGACGGTGCGTACGCCAACTGTTCCGAACCCCGCTCCGAATTCCAACGAAGATGCAGACGTGGCGACCAGGAAGTACTTGCAGGAGCAGAGCAAGCTGGTTGACGACGTCTACAAAACGCGTCTACACCGCCAGTGGGCCAAGGGTGTCCGCGAGGATGTCCTTGGTGACAAAAAGCACCATTTTCGCGGTACGGACGACGCTGGCCTCCTCTCCGAGCTGGTGGTGCAGCTGCGTACGGAGTTTCATTCAGCTGGGCTGGAGCTGGCATCTTTTGACCTCGACGACCCTCTGGCTCGTGTGGTGACCAGGGTCAACGGCTTGCTCTACGACGTTCTGGCTCTGGTTGTCGAGAAACACAGCAACGCCTACGTCTGGTTGACTGGCACCGACGCCTCATCTGACCGTGATGGACGGCGAGCTCTTGTGGACATCATCAAGGGCTGCGTACCGGTGGCGCTACGTGAGTCGCACCAGGAGGAGCACGCCGCGTTGCGTTATCCCGCAGACACTGACCCGCAGCCCATCTTGGCTCGGGAACAGCGTCTGGTGCGGGATAACAAAGCTACGGACTGGACACCCACCGAGGAGACCAGGAAGCTCTCCCTGTACAACCGGCTGGACCCGGTGTTTTACACCGCGGTCAAGGTGCGGTATCCTCTCGCGGCCGACCTCGCGCATGTGTCCTTGGCATCTCTCCGCTCCCTTGTGGTGGAGATCTATCAGGCTTGGGCGCAGACGGGGGCGGGGAGGGCAGTCTCGGGCAAGAGCGGCATCTCCGCGCAGCTCTCCAGCACCGAGTACGGCGCCCTCCTCGACAAGATCAACGAGCTTCAAGACTTGCTACGGCGGCAACGCGGGGCGGACGCACCGCCGGCGCAGCAGCAGCGGCAGCAGCCGCAGCGTCAGCAGCCGCAGCGTCAGCAGCGGCAGCAGCAGCAGCGCGGTACGCAGCGGGGATTCCGTGTCGGCACGCACCCGCTGCCTGCAGTCGGTTTCGACCGTGACGACCAAAAGGCGAAGCCCTTTTGCGGGAGGTGCAAGAAGGCGGGAAAAGGTGAGCAGTACCACTTTTACCGCGACTGTCCGTTGGGCGGGCGTCAGCATCCCCCGCACTCGGCCGCGGCATTCTGCATTCCCATCGACGAGGAGGACGCGGAGGGGGTGCGTGCATTAGCCATGTGTGCCCTGTTCCAGCAGGCGGCGGATGATGGGGCCGAGGCTTTTGCCACTGCGGCATCTACGTACGGGCCGCCTGCGGTACTCTGTGCGGGTGTGGTGGGCGGGATCGACGTGTCCGCCTACGGCTTCACGGTAGAGCCGCAGCAGCCTGCTGACGAGCCCGCAGGTGACGACATTCATCAGCGGCTGGACGATCTCGCCGCGGAGGTCCATGCCGCGGCAAACTGCAAGGTGCACTACACCCACGCATCCTTCCCACCACCGGCGGTTCTCGAGCCGCATGCATCGGCTCTGGTGTGCGGCCCCGCGGCAGCGGGGAACATGCCGGAGGAGCAGGTTCCGGCAGGTGGTGCGGCGGCATCGGCATCCGCCGTGCCGGCCCCTGCTATACCTGTCTCGCAGGAGGAGGATGTGAAGCCCGTGCCGCTTCAATCGGCGCGGGTGACTGCCACGACGGACGGTGAGTTCCCTGGGTTCGTTCAGACCGTCAACCACGCCGCCATCGCGCCGGTTGACCTCACCGGCTACGACACCGACGACTACGAGGACTTTGCCGACGGCAGCTTCCGGCTGAAGCCGCGGGGTTCGCCTCCGTCGGCCAATCATGTTTCCGGGCCGCCCGTGGACGAGCAGAGGACCTACGGTTGTGGGAAGCCACCCTGGGGCTTTCCTGCCACGGTTGGGCCGTGGGGAATTCCTTTCCTCCTTTCCCTCGTTCTTTGCATCTCGATCATGGGGGTGGCAGCTGTGCCCGATGCTCGGTCGGCTGCGGGATTGCCTTCGCCTGGTGGTGATCTCGATTGGGAGACTCCGTCAATTTTCTCCACGAATGAATTTGTTGAATCCGTGATCCCGGCTCAGGGTTTCTTTGTGGCTGACAATGTGCCACCGCTTGAGCCGCCTGAGCCCCCTGACATCTTTCAGGATCTTGCTCAGGCAGATTTGAGCTTCGACATGGCCTTCTTCTACGGTGTGACTCTACATGAGAGAGGTCCTTTCGGGAACCCTCCCTTCGGGTCCGACTTGATTGAGACCACGGCTGGCTACTTTGGTGCTGTCGATTGACTTCTTGTTCACTCTGGATGCACACCAACATGGTGGTGTGCGGAACTCCGGTGACTTCAACAACTTTTCTGGTTTATGTTTTGCTTTTGACATCTACAAGTTACATTCTGGCTTGCTAGCTCGGTGCCTTTCAGTTGTTTAGCGGGTGCACAATGCCCGTAGGTTTCTGCACCTGTGCTAGCTAGAGGGTTTCCAATTTGTGTTTCAGAATTGCACAGTTGGATTAGCAGTTAGGTCTGTCAACCTGGCTCCTGCCCTGACTTATCTTACAGTATCTGACTCTCCTAGACAGTCACCACCCACAGTGCTGGGGTGGTGTGCTGAAATCTGTATAGGCAGCCCTGACTGGGAGTCCCGGTCAGGCCCCTATATATGACAGACTCCTAGGCCAACACTGGACTGCTGACTGATCTATAGGTTCGTGCTGTGACACACGCTGTGTCACAGGTAGGCTAGACTCCGAAACCGTCCGAGACCGTTCCGGGTATATCTAGCTTAGGGTTTATTTATCTTATGAGTTTATCCACACAGTTCGGGAGTTTCTGATATCTAGTGAACTAGGATATTCCAGTACACTATACAAGTCGTATTTCGACCCGAATATGATTAATATACATGCATACCTTGAGATATATCACGTCTATGGTGGAAAAGGATCGACATACGATTGACCAAAAAATATGGAAGAGACACCCCGGTTTTGAAGCTTTAAAAAGCGTAGCCGTTCAAATTTTGGTTGGGGCATGCTATAAATGCATTAGCTAGGAGTATATATGATGGATTCTCGTCAAACCACGCACCACACTACTTAATATAGGTCCCATGTGGAAAGTATTCCTTGGTGTTGACTTGTAAAAAGCTCGTGGGGCGCCCAAATAAATTATTGAAAAAGTGATCCTTGTGGGAGGATCTAGAGCGTTCTAGGTCCTCCCACAAGGATCTCGGGATAGTAGCCATTATCTATCACACATATATCATACCCCCAAGCGTGCCTGGAAAAATACTCAAAACAACACAGCTACAAGTGATTGTTTGTGTGTACATGGTAGGAAAAAGTTCTTCACAAATAACATTCAACCATTATTTTGTTTCAATGTGGTCTGTGAAACTTCATAATGTGTACTTTTCATTCCACTCCATACCCCAAAGCCTTCCGCACCTCATATGTGCTCAAAACCAAGATTTTTTCGTAAATACTAGCTCTTACAATATTTTTTTCTAAAATCCAAAACTGCAACGTTCATTAATAAAGTCGTGGTGCGGTTGGGAGACCTTCAAAACATGGGTATTGCATACCCCACAACCACCCGCTAAGCGAACACAGCCCAAAAACAGCGATTTCCAGCCCGTTCAGATGGGAAAAATCTCCAAAAATCTCAAAATAAAAAAATATATTTTTTTACTAATTTTGCCTCTTACAAGGTCTAGTGACTTTATAAACCTAAAAAAATTGTCATTATCACCCATTATGTATTTTCCGACGCGGGGGTATGCGACGGCTCAAAGGCAGCTAGCATTTATGCTGCATTGGTCAACTCGGTGGCTTTGACCTATCTAGCTAGGTGTTGTACACAGGCCGTAGCCTGCATATTGCATTGAGTACTCTTAACACCTTTAATGATCCAATCAAATGATATGTATGAAATATCAATGGTTGCCCTTTTTCGGTGATCATCGGTGGCAGAGGATATAGTGCTTGCACCGAATCAAATATACAATTCTAGTCTGGATACAGGCTAGATCAGATGTATACAAATGTCTAGGTCTTCAAAATCAAACTCATATGTACGTCATGGCTGATGACCTTAGAAATGTTTGATACATATGTGTGTCAACTTCATGGAGCTCTGCATGGTTTGACTGTATATAGTCACGATTACCAAAACAACAACGATGATGCAACTTACTTGTTTTATTATTTGTCTTTATCATGTATTTGGCTTTTTGTTGTATTTTTTTAGCTTGTCACCGTCCCCCCTCAAGGAAGTGTAAATTGCTAGGCGGTTTGTCAGGCGCCGTTTAAATACAACAGAGGTCCGACCTCATATGTGATGACGTGGTAGCTTACGATGAAGCTGGATAGCAGTTCTCAGGATGCAGCCCAATGTTGCACCGAAGGTGTATCGCAGTTTTTGGGATGCAGCCCGAATTCACGTCATCAGCGTGGGTCATAATGTGCCCATGTATGTGTTGTATAAAATACAACACTACCCTCCAGCGGCGAAGTGGTGTGTTATGACCATCATCGTATGCTGTGGGATATCAAATATATAATCAGAGAGCATAATAATATGTGCACTATGTTGTCAATATCGGAGGGACTGTGTCCTCTTTAAACTCCTCATGATTATATGTATAATGGTGTTGTACTGATGTCAACACCTTCTCTCTGAGCGATTTATTGATTTCAGATGTGATGTCGCTCGTACCATCCAACAAATGTTGGGGCTGTGTGGAATGTGTCCACGTCAAGACGTCATCGGCACAGGTCATATTGTGTCCATGCATATGCGATCGTAGCGCAGGTCACATTGTGCCTTATACCATTACATCTGAGGAAATCTATTACTCATCTTTGTGAGTTTAGAAAGCGTTGTACTGATTGCAACGATTTTTCTGATGATTTGTATATCACAGATTATACCAAATTTGGTGATCAGTCCAGTGCAAAAATTTGTCACCGGAATGTACAGGGATTGTGAATGATTGCAATCCAGCCGGAGGAATAATCTCAGCAGCTGTTCTGTACTAATGAATTCATCGGAGTTATACTCATTTCGACGATTCGAACCCCATGTCATTTGCAGTGATGACAACTCATATGAATATATAGGGGATTCCTCAGAATGCTTTTAGGTGATGTCAACATGTATGAACAGTTCACCTGCATCCGAGGACGAAGGAGCTACGCCTGGAAGGTTTTGCATGGTGGTCACCCAACAATTATCAGCTGTTATTCGGGTGCCACATCCTCCCTTCTGTACTGGGATTATATCAACCAGTCCTACAACGATGCAAACTGTAGGATGTCCTTCCCACTCTTATATGTATGGCTATAGTGCCAAACTGTATCAGGCGGGATATATATACATTATATAACTATCATCTTCTGATCCAATGATGTGCAATTAAGCATGGTATCAGGTTAATTGTTATATATATAGTTAAGCATTCCGCCGTAACTCGAAAATATAAATGCTGAGCAATAGTCAACTTATAGTCATTGGGATGTAGTTTCCCATCCGAGTTTTACACTTTATTAGTGACGGTGGGTTTAACGTTGTACAGATTTCAACGTTATTTGTGGATGCAGTGGTCTTATCAAAAGCAATCCATCAGAAATCACCATATCGGTATCATCACACATTAATCCTGAATCTATATAAGTTATAAATAACTTCTCGGAAATGTGTGTATATCTCATCAGCATTTCACTTCACTTCCCCCTTCAAGGAAAAGTGAATTACCAGGCAGTTGTTAAGTGCCTCTATACCTTATCAAGTAGCATGCTATCCTTATAGGAAGCAGCTATACAGTTCTTGGGATGTTGCCCTACAGTTCTTGGGTTGTTGCCCGAAATATCAGTCATGCATGTGCTGATTTCAGCATGACCATTATGCCAAATACAGCGTGTTGTTCACTAGTATTTCGTGGCATTTCAGGGTGTTACGGGTTACTATGACCCCAATCACCTGCAGTGATAATAGGGTGTTACATGGTGTCAGTAACACCTATATATATCAAAATTGAGCATTATGCATGTTTTCCAGAAGGAAAGAAGCAAAACTGCACTCAGCATGTCACTGCTTATCATGTGATCCTTGAGGTGTATGTTACACCCCTAAGTTTTTGCACACAATTTTAGGGTATTACACGAGATGTGAAGTGCTCAGGTATTTTCCCCATATACCTTAATAGGTGAAAAATTGGAATCCGCAAAAAAATTGGACTCAAATTTTCATTTTGAAATCTAACGTGTGAGATTTTCACCTATTTCTGTCACTTTTGGCTTATATATATATATGTAAGCCCAAGTGTATATCATGATGTATACATCTGTCACAACTCTGTAATATATCTCACTTGCACTCATGAAATTGAAATTGATATTTTTTCATGGTGTTCTGTGAAGATATGTGAATGGCCATTATTTGGGGTTTTACTGATTGAAACCCATGATAAATAGACCAAACCCTAATATAAGTATGTAGATTTATCAATAGTGACTATGCTAGATTTATATGATCAGATTGATTACTATCACAGTGTAATTGGGTGAACAAGTTACAGTATATGTAGCAAGTTGCAGTATGTGATAGTGAGTTGCAGTATGTGATAGTGATAAGTGGGATAAGTGTGATAAGTGGGATAGTGACAAAAGTTATCACACTATCAATCACAGCATGTTGTTATAATGATGACAACATGGTATATACTTATGCACAACATGTATGTGTGATGATGATGGTATAGCACACACTATTTTTGCAGCATGTATGTGTATTGTTCATCTGCACAGCATCATGCGTCCATATGCGAAGTATTGTGTGTCCATCTGCGAAGTATTGTGTTTCCATCTGGTGCAAAATTGTATGAACATCTAAATCGCACATTATGTCTGCGCGTGATACATATCGGTATGTCGCGCTGCATACCGATGCACCACAAATCATGCGTCCCCTGCACAAGCTAAAATCATCGCACATGTGCGTCGCACTGAACGATTCGTGCGGAACATTTGCGAACATCGCTGTCGCACAACGTTTTCGCACAGTATGAATGCGTATGTCGCTGTCGCCGGTATTTGTCGCATAGTACGAATGCGAATGCGATGATAACGAAATTGTGTGCGTATCTGTCGCACTTGATGCGAATCATATATACTGACGATCATTTTTCGTTTGCGCGCTTTATTCTCGCATACTGTACCAACCCTGCGACATTTGACAGCATACATGTACGATTCATAGACTCGTGCGCACACCTTGTCGCAATTTATTCACTGATGATATGCTGTTAACTGCGAATATGATCACGCTGATGATCGCGCTGATAATATTGTTGCACACTCCGCCGTTCGCTGACGATATTGCAGCGAATGCTGTCGTATGCGTGAAGATATTCGAAATATATGTATGTGCGAGCTCTGTCGCACCGTATACAGATCTATATACGAAATATATCAAGTCTGCTGCACACACTCGTGTTCTCGTTCTTCGCCTGGGCGGAGAGTACCACTGTCACGGTCCTATACGGACTTGATATATGGCGCGGCTGCTATTGAACCGTAGCAAGCACGCGCAAGTATATGGTGGGGTATGAGTGCAGCAAACTGGTAGACCAGAAGTGCTTGCTTGAGCCCAATGCTCCTCATATACTTCCAGTGCCCTCACGCGTCGCACGCGTTACCACCATCGGGTTGTGAACCCGAGGGCACTGGGTGAACTACCCGCATCGGCTGGTCGATATAGCCTTTGATGCTCGCATGTTGTTCATTTCATGCTTGAAGCGAAGACGCGTCTTCTCAGAACACTTCGGTTCTTCAAGACTTGTCTTGCTTCGCCATCTCGATGCCAATACCTGGCCTCTCGATGACAGATGTCACTCACCTTAAGTGGATGACATACATTATGACTGTACATGTCATAGTCGACCGTACTGATAATACTCGACGATTGTATGTCATTATGACATATGCCATGACATGACATGACATGGTATGACATGTATGACCGGTATGACATGTATGACACACGTGTCATCGGTCATATCCCTGACAGATACTGATGAATCTATCCTTGATCAAGACATCATCCAAATCAACTGATGCTAGAGCAGCCAGTGATGTGAATGTGCGTAGGTAATCTGCAAAAGTCTGGTTACCCTGATGCAGTGCCATAAGATGCTTTTTGGCAACTGATCGCTTGTGGGGATTTCCGAACTGCCTGAGGAATGTATTCCTGACATCTTCATACGTGGCATCTGGTGTTTTAGCCACGACCTGAAAGTAGTGTCTGTCATTATTCTGAATGAACGTGAGGAAGACTGTGATGAGATCCTTATCTGGTGCACCTGGATATGTAAACTGAAAATATCTGTCTACTGTCTCTATCCAAATCTCAGCATCCTGTCCGACTTTGTACTCCTTCGGTGGATTCATTTTCACCTTAGGGACAATTGCGGCTGGAATTAATGCTGCGGTGGCCTGACCATCATCTGGATCTGTAAATGCAGGCGGGGGATTATCCTCTGAGTAATCCTCATCTGGTTCCTTAGGCTCAGTCTCTGGATCTCTATACCGACTCATGTCTGTCTTCATTCTGCTGATGGCATCGAAATATCCTATCTGATCATACCGGGTCTGAGTGTCAGCATAACCCTTTAACCATGAAGGTATTTTGAATCTGCTGTAATGATCATAAGAACCCAGAATATCAAAGTACCAGTTAGTCGGATCTTGATCTATAGCTGGTATAGCTGCTGGTTCTTCTGCCATCTAAGATAAAACACCACACCAACAAAACCTTCAAAATGGATGTGTGTGTGTGTGTGTGTGATATATATATATATATCTATATATTGTACATGTATTATTTTTGTACATTGATATAATGAGGTGAAGTATATATATGGTCCCACCTTCTTCCCCCCCTCAAGGAAGTGTGAACTCCACAGGCAGTTGCCAAGTGCCTATTACCTTTGGGTTTTCAAAACGCTTGAAGTTAAGATGTGACCATTGCAAGCGTACTCAACGGCCCACCTTACGCTTCAGAGGGTGCACTAATATTACTGTCAGTAATATTAGTGCAAAGTTTCGTGCGCTCTGACGCACGAAAACACCTCGGCTGCAAAGCGTTTTATGCATTGGGTCCGACGTGGGTGGGTTTCATCCCACACTAGGTTGGCACTTGCCAACTTAGCCCTCCACATCTCAGGGCGCGGTCTGATCTCTAAGCCTGCAACACGAGCTCCACACAACCCGCATCGTTAGTTCACACAAGAAACCAAGTAAACACAAACTACTCGCTCAAGAAACGTACCATAGCAGTTCAGCAGTTCAGCAGTATTCGCCTTACGAGGCGATTGAATGTGCACGAATGAATTGCGGGCGCTGACCATGACCTTTATCATCGACCCCTACTGTAGGTTCCAAGTGTACGTTGAACGTTGTAGTCATCACGATCCACCGGAACCGGCCGGCGAGGACGATGGTGGGCAGGCTCGATCGCGCAAGGTGCCCAGGTTTATATAATCGTGTATAAGTAAAAAGACACCCGAAATTCCAGCGTCAGTAGCATTACCCTATTATTTTTGTACATTGATATAATGAGGTGAAGTATATATATGGTTCCACCTTCTTCCCCCCTCAAGGAAGTGTGAACTCCACAGGCAGTTGTCAAGTGCCTATTATCTCATCAAGAAGCATGCAATTCCCATAGGAAGCAGTTGTACAGTTATTGGGTTGTTGCCCTACAGTTATTGGGTTGTTGCCCGATATATTGGTCATGAATGTGCTGATTTCAACATGACCAAAATGCCAAACACAGAGTGTTTCACTATTATATAGTGGCATTTTAGGGTGTGTAGGGTTACCGTGACCCTTATCACCTATAGTGAAATTAGGGTGTTACATGATATCAGTAACACCCAATTATATCAAATTTAAGCAGTATGAACATTTCCTGAAGGAATTAAAGCAAAACTGCATTTAATATGTCACTGTTTACCACGTGGTATCTAGGAGGTATGTTACACCCCTAGTTTTTACACGTGATTTTCAGGGTGTTACAGGGTGTTACAAGTGCTGAGATATTTTGGGCATATTTATCAATAGATGAAAAATTAAATCATCGAAAAAATTTTGACCCAAATTTTCATTTTGAAATCACGCGTGTGAGTTTTTCACGCATTCAGCCACTATGTACACCCCTAGGTGTTACACACAAGATTTTTAGGGTGTTACATGAGATATGAATGTGCACATAATATTTTACAGGTACCTTAACAGGTATAAAATGATATTCCGTGAAAAAATCGAGTCCAAATTTCAATTTTGAAATCTCCCGCGATGGGATTTTACCCATTTTAACTGTTTTTGGCCATATATATATATATATAGCAATGTGTACATCTTACATAACTCATGTAACATATCTCACTTTTACACATGATATTTTTCATGGCATTTTCGTGAAGATATGTGATGGTCAACACATGGGGTTTTGCTGATTGAAACCCACGACCATGCAAAAAGTGGTGATAATGTGTGTTTTTATCAACAGTGACTTGTAGTCACTGACTGATGTCTGTCAGATAGTTTTTAACTTACTTAGGACTATCAACTCCGTAGATGACCTTTTCAGGCGAGATTGCTCCTTGGTTCTGTCGCCTGTCTTTGGCAGTCGATCGCATTGCAAAGTCTCACGAGTGAGTCTGCTGGAGATCTGCTTTATATCTTTGGATCTATGATAGTTCTCTGGGTGGTGTCGCCACCCAGATACTAAGTAGTTGGAGCAAATGCTCATAGTATTTCTATTATCTACTTTGTCAGATATCATGTTGAATTTCTGATTTACTGTACAAAGTATGCACTGAATTGTGATCAGGTTTCTGATTCAATTGTCATGATGCATAAGTAGATAATGAAGTTGCTCCAGCGATTGTGTGGGATGTATGGACAGTGCTCAACAGTGACCAACTGTTTATTTGAGCACTGTATACTGCCTTCGGGTCTGGAGATATTCTCCATCCAGCCCTTCAGCAGGTTGTTTTATCCTGTCCCATATGTATCGCCATCGCTTGACATCCAACACGCACATGTGTTTGTTGGATGGTATCTATGTATCATATGTTGATATAATACTTGATCATATACACTTAGTGAGTCAGTGTAATGTCAACATACATAATGATGTCAGTGACTTATGTATTGTATAGGTACTTTCTGATTTAGTACACTAAAGCAAATTGATTTATCATATAAGATGATCTGTATACCAATGAACAGCATGTAGCTAACATGATATATATCAATTTGGTTAGTGGTTGTAATCCTGCATATCTCATCATGAATGACGAGTTGATTGGTATATTTCACACATGGCTCTGGTGAGTATTCCTTTCATTGATCAACAGTAGAACAGTATCCCATCCCAAATCCTACGTCAGGAAATACTGAGCTAATTACTGTCTTGATGATCATGATCGGCACCTTATACCAAGTGGGTTCGTTTATAGTTTAAACTTGCACAGCAGGTATGCTATGTGATATATTAATGCAACATCTGGTATGTATATGAGATGTGCATCTCTACAGTGTAACATGGTTGTATTGCTTATTCAACCCCCGGTTCCACAAGGTACAAGCCTGTGGTCGGTTAGGCGCGGACAAACAGTCACCAAGTCGATCGACAGAACTATATGGTGATTTAAAGTAAGCCCTTACTTTTTAAATTTGCAATACTTCCATGATGCACTGTTATATATGCCTATGTATGCCAACTGTTATCGTGATCAAGTTGGATGTATACTTCCAAATCATTCGAACAGTCTATTTTTTTATTTAGGGGTTAGCGGTGGAAATACGCGGTCACGGAAAATGCGATAACTTCCTCGTTTCTTGGCCAAATGGCTTCAAATTTCGTTTGGATTGGACCTCGAAGAATCGTCTAGGCAATCGTGAGGGTTAGGGGTGATCATGTAACGATAAATCGTAACTACCTATCAATATGTCGTGCAGGGTCAAAATCGGCATTTTAGGGGGGGTCGAAGCTAAATTCTGCAAAACTTAGAGGGGCGTTCCAACCCGTGGAATCGACCCGGAACCCATCAAGGGAACTGTTGGTAAGTCTCCCAGTCGATGGGACACGTGGTTCATCGATGGCATCCGACGGATACAACATCGCACCTTTTAAATTGCCCAAATCGGTGCGATATGCGCAACTCTGCCATCGACGGGCTCAAACCCGAAGATCTTGCGCCGCTTAGGGAAGTGAGCACGTGGCAAACATGACCTCTAAAACCATAAAAAATCGCCCATCTCGCCCATCGGATCATACAGATGACGATCGGCATGTGAAGTTCTCTACCTCATAGTCGAGTCTCGAGTGAAACCTTCCAGACATCTTGGACTATTCAGTGTTTAATTAGTATTGGCAACTACGCAACAGGTGAAACGCACGATATGGGCGGGAACGTTTTTGAAGCTGTTATGTTTTTCGACCATGGTGGTACGCTCGCGGGGGTCTTCCGCCCACGCCCAGGCCAAAACTGGCATCGCATTAGGAAACGCCTTAGAGAATAGAGTTCGGCAGGCATTGAAGTCAAAACAGTGCACTGGAAAGCCGAAGGGTAGACCACGGAAAAACAACGGGTACGCCACTCAAAAATATTACAATCGCAAGAATCCCATCGCCAAGCGTCCACGTGGATGGCTGCAAAAGACCGAGACAGAACGATTTCAGATTGCCATGGCTTACAAGGAGACCAAAGCTGCCGGTCGTGGGACTGGTATTTCCGTCGCCGACCTTGCGAAGCAATGGGGTGTCAATGTCCAGTATCCCAAGCGTTGTCACGACGAAGTTATGGATAGGGAAGGCGGGGAAAAGTTGAGGAGTGCCCCACCCTCTCGCGTGCTCTCTGGCAGAGTGAAGCGTCTCATCTTCGCGACGCTCCGCAGCAAATCTTTCCTCACCAATCAGGAAATCGCCAACGAGGTGTCCAAGACGACGCAAGCGAGTAGCAGTTCAGTGCAGAGGTTTCTCAAGCGTGAAAACGTTCGCTCTTATGCTCTGCGTTACAAGCCGTTGCTTACTCGCGAGCATTTCGACGAGCGTATGCAGTTGGCCTCAGAACGGCTTGCAGAAGATTCTGACTACTTTGACACCGACGACAGCGTCACTGTACACTTCGACGAGAAGTACTTCGTCTGCCAATCTTCTCGTGTCAGGGACCGTCGTAGGAAGGGGGAAAAGCCAAAATATGCACGATATCAAAGCCGACGGTCGTTCATTCATAAGGTGATGTTCCTGACTGCCGTTGCCAAACCCAACCTTGCGCGCGGTTTCGACGGCAAGTTCGGATGCTGGAGAGTCGCCGAGTGGGAGAAGGCCAAACGCAAGAGTAAAAACCGCGCAAAGGATACCTGGTACCAAAAGGATGTGACGATGGACGCTGACAAGCTGGCTGAGATGAAAGCTGTCGCCTACAAGAAAATACGGGAGCGGTTGCGAGACTTGAACTGGAACCCCAAACTGTTCGACCAGTCCGACAACGCTGGACCTCATGCAGGAGCGAAAGCGGAGATCGCCAAGCTCCAGAAGAAATACAAGATACATCATCGCGCACAAGGTGCGCAAAGTCCTGAAACGAACCTGAATGATCTTGCTGTCTATAGCAGCTTTCAAAGAATGGTCGACAAAATCTGCGTTGACAAACCAAAGAACCCTGAGAACGTCGTGCGTGCCGTCATGCAAGCTTGGCGCGAGCTTCCAGCTTCGAAATTGCTTATGGCGGCGGAGACCCTTAAAATTGCGATGCAGTGCATAGTTTTATTCAAAGGGGGGAACGGCTTCGAAATCTCGCATACTGGTGTCCGCCAGGAGCTCAAGGAGGAAATCCTCGAGCTGAACGCATTCTTCAAAACCGCACGCGAGCACGACAGCGATGAGGACTTGAGCTCCGAAGAAGATGACAGCGGACCAGTGGAGACCATACAGGTGAAAGGCACACAATCTGCACATAATAAAAACAGCAGGAAAAGGACAGGCTGGCAAGACAAGCTTGCCGCAGGAATTGAGGAGCCACCCCTCCCACTTCCACACCGTGATAGTAAGCGGAAAGGCAAGCTTGTTGCGAAGGTTCAGAACAAGGATGCCAACACATCTTCATCATCTGCTTCAACTTCGAAGTCCACTGCTGCGGGCCGCAAGCAACATCGTGCACCCACCAACGCCATCCGCGGGAAGCAGAAGCGTGTGTACTGATGAGCTTGTAATTAGTTCATTATCTATTGTTGCGTTGAGGAATGAGCGTAGCGCTCAGCTTCCATTGATTTTGTTGCATCAGTATGACTAGCAAAAGTCAAATTCGTGTTCAGTTGCACTCGCTTTCATCACTGTGCCGGACACAGCTAAGCAAATATTCAAATCATATGCAAGGGAGCACAGGAAGAGAAAGAACTGCCAGGAAATCTGCCAGTTGATATACGTACCTAGGCAAGGCCAATTAGCACTCATTTTATCCATAGACACGTCAATCTTGATACAATAACGAAATACTCACTGCCCACCTCCTTCATGCTCTCCGTTTCTTCGTACCGTATGTGATTACCTTGATTGCCTACAAAGATCCCGATTCACACTGCATAACAATTCACGATGCATACACTACATATGTGAACGAAATCGAGCGCCGGGCTCGTTCCCCAACTCATAACACATATAAAAGTGTAATTTAACTCAAGGGCACCTTGCTGGATGCCCCCTTTAGAAATTGCAGATTTTAGCGTGTGCCACACTTGTGAATCCAACAGCTTGCAAACTCACCCTTGTACTTATATGCATGTGGTATGCTTGACTATGGTAAAAGTGGCATATATGGAATATATCATTCCCCAGAGGGCGCTTCGAGGTCCAACCTGAACGAATTTTCATACGGTTTGGCAAAGGAACGAGGGAGTAATCGTATTTTTGGTGAAAACACATTTTTGACACAAAAACCTGAAAAAACGAAATAGACTGTTCGAATGATTTGGAGAGTACATACATGTGTGCATATATGTCAATGTATAACATAGTGGTATTATGCTGCATGGTATTGCTGCATGGTATTGTGCTGCATGGTATTGCTGCATACACTTGGTATATATTGTATGGATGGTGTATGCTGCATATGTGGTGTATGCAACATATGTGATGTATGCTGCATGGCACATACACATATGACTGCACAGCATCAATATTCATCTGGTGTCATATTATGTGTCCGACTGCAAACTTTGTATGTACATTTGTCAGTAATTGAACAAACATCATCTATGTATGCTATGTGCGCGCGTCACAGATATTGAATAGCGTGCTGCATGTATGAATTATGCGCCCTCATCGCGCGTCCTCTGAGCATGATGAAATCATAGCAGGTGTGCGCATATCCTGACAAGCTAAATCATCGTATGCGCGTCGACGAGCGATTTTTATTACAATCATTTGCAATAACGAATCATGTACGTGCGTTGCACTGAACAATTAGTGCGAACAGCGAATCGTCACTGTCGCTGCGGAGAGTGAACATTTATGTCGCCGGTATGTGTCGCATGGTACGAATGCCACCGCGCGTACGGATCATACATACTGATGACGGTTTAATCATTCGCGCGTCCGTATATCGCATATCGTACCAACCCTGCGAATGATAACAGCATGTCTGTGCGACCTGTATACGGCGGACACACCTTGTCGCTGTTATTTTCGGACGATGTTTATGCGAGCGATATTGCGAATGCGTTCGCGACGGTAATTCCTCGCGCACTCCGTTCGCTGTTGAATCTGCAGCGGATGTTATTATTCGATATATGGTCGTATATGTGCGATCGTTGTCGCCTGTATGTATGCGCGAACCTGTTACATACACAATATACAATATACAATATATATATTGCTGCACTGCACACACTTATGTGTCCTCGTTCGTCGCGTGGACGAGTAGAATACCACTGTCAGGGCTCGATATGCGAGCGATATGTATGGCACGGCTATTATTGAACGACAATAGCACGCGCAAGAGTTTGGTGGTATGAGTGCAGTCTGATATCCAGAATCTCCTGCTTGAGCTCAATGCTCTCTCATATACGCCAATGCCCCCACGCTTCTCAAGCGTTACCACTATCGGGTTGTGAACCCGAGGGCATTGGGTGAACTAACAGGATCGGGTGATCGAATTGGCCATATGATACCCGCATGGTGTTCAATTCATGCTTGAAGCGAAGACGCGTCCTTTCAGAACAGTTTGTTCTTCAAGAACTGTCTTGCTTCATCATCAAGATGCTGTAATCAGCCTCTCGATGACAGATGCCACTCATGGTGAGTGGATGACAGATAGTATGGCTGTACATGTCATAGTCGACCGTACTGACGATACTCGACGACTGTATGTCATTGTAACATATGACATGACATGACATGACATGACATGACATGACATGACATGACATGACATGACATGACATGACATGACATGACATGACATGACATGACATGGCATGACATGACATGACATGACATGACATGACATGACATGACATGACATGCCATGCCATGACATGACATGACATGTCATGACATGGTATGACACGTATGACACGTATGACATGTATGACACATATGGCATCGGTCATATCCCTGACAGAACGCGCCAGAGAAGAGAAAACTCCAGCGCCCTACCGCCTGGACCTCCGGCGGTTTCGTCCATACGAAGCAAGGAGGTTCAAAATCTGAGGACCTTTCTTGTAAGCGGCAGTTCGACAACCTGAACAAGGCCGATGATGTTTTCTTCGACGTCAAGCAGCACCTGCTGGAGGGGCTCGAGGCCCCAGAGTCGATCACCGAGGAGCGAATTGCGAAAGTCAAAAAGCGCAAGCGGCAATCGAGGAAGGTATGCTCTGGGCTGAAGTACCAGCCCAAATTATTGACATAGCGTTTAAGTTTGGATGGCCTACGGCCCAAGAGTTCGAGGGAGAGCCAATCGTGGCTACTGAGGAGCAAGAGAAGAAGTTGAAAAAAGCCAAGAAGGCTATAGCTGAGCGCGCGGCGAAGCTTGAAAAAAAGAGGAATGCTAAACGCACTCGCGTCAATGACAGCAGGCCGTTTGCAGGCGGACGCAATCGCGCGGTACTCAGCCTGTTGTGCAGGGTAGAGCTTGCTTTATTTGTGGTTCTCCGGAACATATCTCGCCCCAATGCCCACAGAATGGTGGCAAGGGGAAGGGAGGGAAAGGACGTTGAATGTTAAACCGCTTCCTGCGGTATGGCGTCACTGGGTCTCCAGTGGTCGCGGAACTCCGGCTTATAGCCCGAGAGACTCGCCGGCTTCTCGCCCGCTTGAGTAAGTAAATTAATGAGAGCAATCGTGATGTTAATTCGTTTCTAATGGTTTTAGGGTTCGCTCCTTCGCTCGAGTTCCAACGTCGCGGTGTAATTCCGCTGTGAGGAATCTTTTTGTAACCTTCCGGCACCTTGATTGTATGTTAGATGCACGCATAATGTTTGCAATTGCTTGAGGAATCTCCCTTGTGGCCGCTTTGACTCGTTGTTCCAATCCTCGATCGCGTAATTCTCTTGCGACGCGGCGCCCCACGACGGGCTGTCAACCAATTCCTTGATTTCTTTTGGATCGGCTTCGGCTTTTTCGGAGATTAGGTGAGTTAGCTTAGTAGGTTCGGTGTGTTGCAGAATTTGTGGACTGCCCGTCGGAGTTCGACGAGGCTCCAGCCACGGAGGTCCCGGGGGTCCCGGAGGTCCCGAGGATCACAGGCAGGCTGAGGCAGCGAGTTGGTTTCTCGAGATCCTTCGCCTCCGCTTTGGTGGTGACGTGGATCCTTTTTGGCGTCCCGCTCACTTGGATTGCGGCCCCCCCGCCTAGCCGGTTCTCGGCTAATGCACCTTCGGCTTTGGCAGAGGCAGAGTTTGTTACATAGGCAGTATTTGGCTTGGTTCAGTCTGGCGCAGCAGAGGAGTGGCTCACTCAGCCCACAGCGGTGTCACCGTTAGCAGTGGCTTACAGGGACATGGGCCCAGATAAGCCGCCTAAGAAGCGGCTTATTTGGAATGGCAGGTATGTCAATTCTTTCATAGTAGTCCAGAAGTTCAAGTACGAATCTCTAGCTATTGTGAGAGACTTGCTTTTCTGGCAGGGCTCTCTCTGGTCTTTTGACCTGACTTCGGGCTATCACCACGTAGAGTTACACCAGGACTTCCACACCTACGTGGCTTTTAGCTGGCAGGAGAGGTTCTACTATGTGTTTAAGGCTCTGCCTTTCGGTCTGGCGCCTGCCCCTTACGTCTTCACCAAGATCACCAATGAGCTAGCCGCTCGGTGGAGGAGGCAAGGTGCAGGCTTGGTTCACTACCTGGATGATTTTCTTTTCATTCAGAGACCTTCTGGCAGGCCCTTTGCAGAGGAGCAGGCGGCAGTCCTTCGGGACGTGGAGGACAGTGGTTTCTTGGTCAACCAGGAGAAGTCAGTTTTGGGTTTTCAGCAGTTGATTGAGTTCTTAGGAATTGGTATTGACTCTGTCAGAGGGGTGTTCTACGTGCCCCAAAAGAAGTGGGACTCCTTTCAGGCTTGAGTGACAGATGCACTTGGTAGACAGTGGAGAGTGGACCTCTCCCAGGGAGCTCTCCAGACTGGCGGGGAAGATTCAAAGCTTCAGCTTGGCCCTGGGCAAGGTGTGTCAGATAGACGTTCTCTAGGGAGATGTACTTCGAGGTTGAGAGGCACACCTCCTGGGACAAGGCCATCAGGCTTACAGAGGAGGTGGCAGTAGAGCTCCGGTTTTGGCTTTCGGTGCAGAGGCGGCAGTTTGAAGCCCCTAGCTATCTGGCCAGTCTTTTTGGCTTTCAGAAACAGGATGTGGACAGATGCAGGTGGCACAGGCTGGGGAGCAGTCCTGGAGGCGGTTACAGGCAGGCTGGAGCAGGTCGCCAGCGGGGCACTTGACCCTAGCAGAGCGGGAGGAGTCCTCCACACACAGGGAGATGGTGGGCTACTTGCAGGCCCTTCGGTCCTTCTCGGGCTTTGTGGAGGGGGGTACACTTAAGCTGTACACAGACTCTCAGGCAGGCTGTCAGATTTTGGACAAAGGCTGTAGCTCTAAGCATCGGCTTCATCGGCTGGTGGTGAGCATCTTCTGGGAGTGTACCCGGCTGGGGGTGTCACTTTACCCCGTGTGGGTGCCTCGGGAGCTGAATGCTCAGGCGGACTATCTGGCAGGCATCTATGATGGGGATGACTGGCAACTGAATCCGTATTGGTTCAGGTGGCTTGACGGACTCTGGGGTCAGCACACAATGGACCGCTTTGCCACAGACAAGAATGCTTTGCTGCCTCGGTTCAACAGCAGGTGGTGGTGTCCAGGCTCGGAGAACATTGACTGTTTCTCCCTAGTAACAAGCTGGTGGCTTGAGAACAACTGGTGCAACCCCCCCTTCGGCTTGGTGGGTAGGCTCTTGGAGGTGCTCAGGAGGTTTTCAACGGTGGCTACTATCATTGTGCCGTACTGGACTGGCAGGCACTGGTGGCCCATCCTCTGTCCAGACGGGCAACACTTTGCACCCTTCGTGCGGGACTGGAGGGAGCTCCCCAGGGATACGGCAGAGGCTCTGTTCCTGCCTGGTGCGGGCCGGGCTAATGAGAGAGCCGTGGGCCCGCCTAACTTCAGGGTGATGGCTCTGCGGGTGGACTTTTCGGCATGAGCAGGAGGGCATCTGGACTTGGCCTTCTGGAGGCAAGTGGAGGTCAGCCCTAGGGACCCCTTGGAGCAGGAGCTGCTGAGGAGCATGAAGCTGGACATGGTGACCACCAGGGCAGTGGGCAGCTGGTGTAATAGTTACTTGGGAGCATTCGGGAGGTTCTCCAGGTGGTGTGCAGCCAGACAGCCACCGCGGGAGTGTTGCCCTGCACTGCCGGTGACAGTGGCATTGTATCCGAGGTTCGTCATGGACAGGTCAGACACATACTCAGTGGTTAAGACAACATCGGGGGCTATCCACGCGGTGCATGATGTCAAGGTATGGCTTACGCGAGGTCCACTTTACACAAAACTTCCGATTTTCTAGATCGTGAGATAAATGCGATTTAAGTGTGCGCTTAAGTATGGTTAAGTATGGGAGGTAACCGAGCGGTATCGGCCATAACTTTTCAATGCCTGGGTCAATTGTATACCCAGAGCGCGCAATATGTTTAGATTGGTTTAAGCGACATGTTTATCGAATAAAAATATTTTCCGAAGTTTTGTGTAAAGTCGACCTCGCGTAAGCCATACCTTGATGTGGCTCTGGTACCGATGGTGTCAGGGATATGACCGATGACATATGTGTCATACATGTCATACCATGTCATGTCATGTCGCATATGTTACAATGACATACAGTCGTCGAGTATCGTCAGTACGGTCGACTATGACATGTACAGTCATAATCTCTGTCATCCACTCACCATGAGTGACATCTGTCATCGAGAGGCTGATTACAGCATCTCGATGATGAAGCAAGACAGTTCTTGAAGAACAAACTGTTCTTAAAGGACGCGTCTTCGCTTCAAGCATGAATTGAACACCATGCGGGTATCATATGGCTAATTCGATCACCCGATACTGTTAGTTCACCCAATGCCCTCGGGTTCACAACCCGATACATTGTACCATGCCATATTTAATACGTGGTTTAACATGATTTCCCAACCATATTTCCTCATCTAGCCAGCTCCCGTTCTCTTATTTGGACCCATTCTCTTAACGATTTGAAAAGGCTCAGGGTCATCGGAAAAAACGCGACCCCCAAACGGCGGGTGGTCTCTTATCGTCGATTCTCTTAAAAGTGAGGTATCAGCGTAGTGGTAACGCTTGAGAAGCGTGGGGGCATTGGCGTATATGAGAGAGCATTGAGCTCAAGCAGTAGATTCTGGATATCAGACTGCACTCATACCCACTAATACTTGTCGCGAGTTGCTACTGTTCAATAGCAGCCGCATAGTCTGAAAGGTTGAACATACAACCTTGACATTGGTATTCTACTCGTCCACGCGACGAACGAGGACACGCATAAGTGTGTGCAGTGCAGCAATAGATATATATATTGTATATTGTATATTGTGTATGTAACAGGTTCGCGCATACATACAGGATATGATCGCACATATACGAACATATATCGAATAATAACATTCGTTGCAGAATCAACAGCGAACGGAGTGCGCGAGGAATTACCGTCGCGAACGCATTCGCAATCGCTCGCATAAATATCGTCAAAAAAATAACCGCGACAAGGTGTGTTCACTGTACACAGATCGCACAGACATGCTGTTATTATTCGCAGGGTTGGTACGATATGCGACATACGGACGCGCGAATGATTAACTCGGCATCGGTATGTATGATCCGTACGCGCGATGGCATTCGTACCATGCGACACATACCGGCGACATAAATGTTCACCACCGCAGCGACATACATCAGCGACAGTGATGAGTCGCTATTCGCACTAATTGTTCAGTGCGGCGCACGTACATAATGATTGCAAAAATGATTGCAAAAATCGCTCGTCGACGCGCATACGATGATTTAGCTTGTCAGGATATGCACACCTGCTATAATTCCATCATGCTCAAGGGACGCGCGATGAGGGCGCATAATTTGTACATCAAGATGCAGCACGCTATTCAATATTTGTGACGCGCGCACATAGCATACAAAGATGATGATTGTTCAATTACTGGCAAATGTACATACAAAATTTGCAGTCGGACACATAATATAACATCAGATGAATATTGATGTTGTGCATTCATATGTGTATGTACCATGCGGCATACATTATATATGCAGCATACGATACCATGCAGCAATACCATGCATCACAATACTATGCAGCACAATACCATGCAGCATAATATCACTATGTTATACTGTGACATATATGCACACATGTATACATCCAACTTGATCAGCACGATAACAGTTGGCATACATAGGCATATATAACAGTGCATCATGGAAGTATTGCAAATTTAAAAAGTAAGGGCTTACTTTAAATCACCATATAGTTCTGTCGATCGACTTGGTGACTGTTTGTCCGCGCCTAACCGACCACAGGCTTGTACCTTGTGGAACCGGGGGTTGAATAAGCAATACAACCATGTTACACTGTAGAGATGCACATCTCATATACATACCAGATGTTGCATTAATATATCACATAGCATACCTGCTGTGCAAGTTTAAACTATAAACGAACCCACTTGGTATAAGGTGCCGATCATGATCATCAAGACAGTAATTAGCTCAGTATTTCCTGACGTAGGATTTGGGATGGGATACTGTTCTACTGTTGATCGATGAAAGGAATACTCACCAGAGCCATGTGTGAAATATACAAATCAACTCGTCATTCATGATGAGATATGCAGGATTACAAACACTAACCAAATTGATATATATCATGTTAGCTACATGTTGTTCATTGGTATACAGATCATCTTATATGATAAATCAATTTGCTTTAGTGTACTAAATCAGAAAGTACCTATACAATACATAAGTCACTGACATCATTATGTATGTTGACATTACACTGACTCACTAAGTGTATATGATCAAGTATTATATCAACATATGATACATAGATACCATCCAACAAACACATGTGCGTGTTGGATGTCAAGCGATGGCGATACATATGGGACAGGATAAAACAACCTGCTGAAGGGCTGGATGGAGAATATCTCCAGACCCGAAGGCAGTATACAGTGCTCAAATAAACAGTTGGTCACTGTTGAGCACTGTCCATGCATCCCACACAATCGCTGGAGCAACTTCATTATCTACTTATGCATCATGACAATTGAATCAGAAACCTGATCACAATTCAGTGCATACTTTGTACAGTAAATCAGAAATTCAACATGATATCTGACAAAGTAGATAATAGAAATACTATGAGCATTTGCTCTAACTGCTTAATATCTGGGTGGCAGCACCACCCTGATTAAGTTGAAAACTATCTGACAGACATCAGTCAGTGACTACAAGTCATTGTTGATAAAACACACATTATCACCACTTTTTGCATGGTCGTGGGTTTCAATCAGCAAAACCCCATGTGTTGACCATCACATATCTTCACGAAAATGCCATGAAAAATATCATGTGTAAAAGTGAGATATGTTACATGAGTTATGTAAGATGTACACATTGCTATATATATATATATATGGCCAAAAACAGTTAAAATGGGTAAAATCCCATCGCGGGAGATTTCAAAATTGAAATTTGGACTCGATTTTTTCACGGAATATCATTTTATACCTGTTAAGGTACCTGTAAAATATTATGTGCACATTCATATCTCATGTAACACCCTAAAAATCTTGTGTGTAACACCTAGGGGTGTACATAGTGGCTGAATGCGTGAAAAACTCACACGCGTGATTTCAAAATGAAAATTTGGGTCAAAATTTTTTCGATGATTTAATTTTTCATCTATTGATAAATATGCCCAAAATATCTCAGCACTTGTAACACCCTGTAACACCCTGAAAATCACGTGTAAAAACTAGGGGTGTAACATACCTCCTAGATACCACGTGGTAAACAGTGACATATTAAATGCAGTTTTGCTTTAATTCCTTCAGGAAATGTTCATACTGCTTAAATTTGATATAATTGGGTGTTACTGATATCATGTAACACCCTAATTTCACTATAGGTGATAAGGGTCACGGTAACCCTACACACCCTAAAATGCCACTATATAATAGTGAAACACTCTGTGTTTGGCATTTTGGTCATGTTGAAATCAGCACATTCATGACCAATATATCGGGCAACAACCCAATAACTGTAGGGCAACAACCCAATAACTGTACAACTGCTTCCTATGGGAATTGCATGCTTCTTGATGAGATAATAGGCACTTGACAACTGCCTGTGGAGTTCACACTTCCTTGAGGGGGGAAGAAGGTGGAACCATATATATACTTCACCTCATTATATCAATGTACAAAAATAATAGGGTAATGCTACTGACGCTGGAATTTCGGGTGTCTTTTTACTTATACACGATTATATAAACCTGGGCACCTTGCGCGATCGAGCCTGCCCACCATCGTCCTCGCCGGCCGGTTCCGGTGGATCGTGATGACTACAACGTTCAACGTACACTTGGAACCTACAGTAGGGGTCGATGATAAAGGTCATGGTCAGCGCCCGCAATTCATTCGTGCACATTCAATCGCCTCGTAAGGCGAATACTGCTGAACTGCTGAACTGCTATGGTACGTTTCTTGAGCGAGTAGTTTGTGTTTACTTGGTTTCTTGTGTGAACTAACGATGCGGGTTGTGTGGAGCTCGTGTTGCAGGCTTAGAGATCAGACCGCGCCCTGAGATGTGGAGGGCTAAGTTGGCAAGTGCCAACCTAGTGTGGGATGAAACCCACCCACGTCGGACCCAATGCATAAAACGCTTTGCAGCCGAGGTGTTTTCGTGCGTCAGAGCGCACGAAACTTTGCACTAATATTACTGACAGTAATATTAGTGCACCCTCTGAAGCGTAAGGTGGGCCGTTGAGTACGCTTGCAATGGTCACATCTTAACTTCAAGCGTTTTGAAAACCCAAAGGTAATAGGCACTTGGCAACTGCCTGTGGAGTTCACACTTCCTTGAGGGGGGGAAGAAGGTGGGACCATATATATACTTCACCTCATTATATCAATGTACAAAAATAATACATGTACAATATATAGATATATATATATATATCACACACACACACACACACATCCATTTTGAAGGTTTTGTTGGTGTGGTGTTTTATCTTAGATGGCAGAAGAACCAGCAGCTATACCAGCTATAGATCAAGATCCGACTAACTGGTACTTTGATATTCTGGGTTCTTATGATCATTACAGCAGATTCAAAATACCTTCATGGTTAAAGGGTTATGCTGACACACAGACCCGGTATGATCAGATAGGATATTTCGATGCCATCAGCAGAATGAAGACAGACATGAGTCGGTATAGAGATCCAGAGACTGAGCCTAAGGAACCAGATGAGGATTACTCAGAGGATAATCCCCCGCCTGCATTTACAGATCCAGATGATGGTCAGGCCACCGCAGCATTAATTCCAGCCGCAATTGTCCCTAAGGTGAAAATGAATCCACCGAAGGAGTACAAAGTCGGACAGGATGCGGAGGTTTGGATGGATACAGTAGACAGATATTTTCAGTTTACATATCCAGGTGCACCAGACAAGGATCTCATCACAGTCTTCCTCACGTTCATTCAGAATAATGACAGACACTACTTTCAGGTCGTGGCTAAAACACCAGATGCCACGTATGAAGATGTCAGGAATACATTCCTCAGGCAGTTCGGAAATCCCCATAAGCGGTCAGTTGCCAAAAAGCATCTAATGGCACTGCAGCAGGGTAACCAGACTTTTGCAGATTACCTACGCACATTCACATCACTGGCTTCTCTAGCATCAGTTGATTTGGATGATGTCTTGATCAAGGATAGATTCATCAGTAACATGGAATCAGACCTTCGGAAACAGTTTCATCTCAGATTTCTGACAGAGGATGAAAGGAATAACCTGTCGTGGGCACAGACCACACAGGTTCTGCTCGATTTGAATTATGTAGTTCATTCGAAGCAGGCAGTTACCCTTCACTATAGGGGACAGAAGGAACAGTCAGGAGGCCCAGTCAGGAAAGATAAGGACAAGGGCCGTGGCAATAAGCCATATGACAGAGCCAACCAGAATCGAGGCAACCAGAATCAGAATGCCAACCAGAATTTCCAGAGAAATAAAGGAAAAGGCAAAGGAAAAGGCAAGGGGAAAGGAAAAGGAAAAGGAACAGCAGCAAATCCTCCCCAGCCTTGTCAGCGTTGTGGTCGTCCTGGTCACATAAAAAAGCATTGCTTCGCCACCACCACAGCAGATGGAAATGCCATACAAGGCAAGCCTCCAGCTCCCAATCCTGGATATCGTCAGTATAATCAGAACAGAGGACAACAGCAGCAGAATAATCAGGGTGCTAAAAATGAGTCTAACAAACTTGTAAAAACAATCAACACCCTGGTTAAGGAGCTACAGAATCAGCAGAGCATCAATGCAGCAATTGCAGCTCCAGCTCCAGCTCCAGCATCAGCTCCAGCTCCTCCGGGAAACTCTCCGGGTACTGCACAGGTACCAGTGATGAGGGCACCCAAAAGATAAATCAGCCTGAAAATGCCACTGAAGCAAGTGGCCGGGTTGAGAGTATCTCAGAAGAAGTCCTTTCCAGTCTGACATTACAGTTCCAGCAGATGGATACTCCCTCAGAACACATCGCACAGATGCGGTCTCAGACAGCACAGCTGAAATCACAGAAGAAGCTGTTGTTATACAAAGGGAAAGTATATGGACAGAGTACTCACATTTTGGTAGATCCAGGAGCTACATCGTCATTTATCGACAGACAGTTCGCTTCTCAGCTTGGTATATCACCAACAGACTCATCATCATTCTCAGTGGGATTGGCTGGAGGAAGCCAATTACACTGTACATCCTATCTTCCCAATGCTACATTCACGCTGGGTAAGTATAAGGATACAGAAGATTTCTATATCATTGACATGAAACCCTTCACAGTCATCCTAGGACAGGATTGGTTGGAAAGAAGGAACCCACACATTGACTTCCAGTCCAAGAATATGACGATCACCAGGAAACACTCATCAGGTTCCAGTGTTCGTACAGTTCTGTCCAGAGTTGAACAGACACCAGATTCAGATGACCTTCCTGAAATGGAATTGGTCAGTGCCACCACTATGAGGAAGCACCTACGACGTATACGATCCAGTGGGTCGGCTGAAGAAGCCGTAGCTTATCTTTTTTTTCTCTCAGAGGTCGATGGTGAATTGGTCATGGCAGCAGCAGACTCAGACACCACCATGGAAGACCCAAAGGTCACAGCAGCACGTGATCTAATCAGAGAAGACTTTTCAGATATTTTCCAGGAGGATCTTCCAGCTGGCCATAGGCCAGAACGGTTTGAAGGTGGATATCATCGCATCAACATTGAACCTGGGCATAAGCCACCATCACAGCCAGTTCGTACTATTCCAGTGCCTATGATGGAGGAGCTCATCAAACGACAGATCATCAAATATGTCGAGATGGGTATCCTTCGTCCATCATCATCACCATATGGGTGTCCAATCATTTTCGCTCCTAAGCCAGGGGGGAAGTGGAGGATGTGCTGTGATTATCGAGCCCTTAATAACATCAAAATAAAGGACACGTATCCATTGCCACCTCACGATACCCTTCTTGAACAGCTTAAGGGGGCACGATGGTTTAGCAGATTTGATTTCAATCAGTTCTTCCATCAGATACCCATACATCCAGACGACATCCACAAGACAACAATACGTACCAGATATGGTTCATATGAGTGGACAGTGATGCCCTTCGGGTTAACTAACGCTCCTGCGACCGCTCTACGTGTTGGAAATCGAGCATTCTTTGACTTCATCGATCAGTTCTTGGTCATTTTCATGGATGACACCATAGTGTACAGTCCAGATTTTGACAGCCACGTGAAGCATGTTCGACAGTTCTCACAGCGCTGCAGAGATCATCAGTTCTACATCAGGCCTTCTAAGGTTGTTGAGTTATTCGTCAGATCCATCGATTTTATCGGACACCATATCTCAGAGGCAGGCCTATCCATCATCGAAGACAGAATCCTTGCAGTCATGGCTATCCAGCCTCCAGTGTCATATGGTCCAACCGTTGGTAAACAGCCTCTATGGCGAGTCATCTCTTCGGTCATTCTTGGGCATGGTCGGCCAGTTTAGGAGATTTATACCAAAGTTCTCCAAGATTGCCGAGCCGCTCAATCGTCTCCTTAAGGATAATTGGCTATTACCCTTCGGGTGGCTTAAGCCACCCTAACAGCGATTTACTGTAGGGTGGCTTAAGCCACCCTAACGTTTTCAATTGTTGCGGGAGCTATCGGTACCGGAAACTAGATTTCTTTAGCTCAAAATGACGGCGACGATGTCTTCTTTTAGACACTATATGCACTATTCGGCGAGCCCAAGTTCCTGGTGAGCAATTTTGGAAAATATCCAAGAGGGTGCAACATCAACGTGAATTTTGAGCGATTTTTTCCGGTTTTTGCATACCCATGCTACTTCAACCGAGATTTTGAGGGTCAAGATGACCTCGGATCAAACTTTTGGCAACACACTGCAGAAAGAGCAGCTCGAGATCTTGACACCGTAGGTCTCCAAATTTTGAAAAGCGCCTTCGAGGAAGCCCCCGTGAGCTAATTGGCTTAAGGTGGCTTAAGCCATCTTAAGGAAAATTGGGAAATACCCACCCTACTTCAACCGAGATTTTGAGGGTCAAGATGAACTCAGATCAAACTTTTGATAAGACACTGCAGAAAGAGCAGCTCAAGATCTTGACGACATAGGTCTCCAAATTTTGAAAGCACCGCCGAGGAAGCCCCAATGAGCCCTTCAAGTTAAGGTGGCTTAAGCCACCTTAAGCTGCGGGTAATAGGCATAATGCAGAGTTTGTCTGGGAATCTGAGCAGCAGCAAGCATTTGATGATCTCAAAAGTGCCATCTGCCATGCTCCAGTACTACAGCTTCCAGATCAGAAACTGCCATCTATTATGGAGGTCGATGGATCAGGCACACACGTTGGTCAAGTAGTATTGCAGGATCAAGGAAAAGGTATGAAGCCATGTGGCTATCACAGCGTCACTCTTTCTGATACACAGAGACGCTGGCCTATTCCTGAGATCGAGCTATTTGCCATTGTGGAGGGCTTCCGATTCTTTCGCCACATCTTGCTGGGAGCTCCTGAGACTATTGTTCGCTCAGATCATCAGCCACTGGTTTATTTCCAGTCCAAATCCACACTACGCCCCAAACAGGCGAGGTGGTTGGATGAGCTCTCCGAGTACAACTTTCGAATAGAGTACATTTCTGGCGAGAAGAATAAGGCGTGCAGATGCACTTACCCGTATTTCTACACTCTTTGAACTCACTGATTGTCTGCAACATATAGACGTCGGCGAGGCACCTTCAACAGACATTCCGTCTACAGATTCTACATTCATTGCTCTTGTATCTGCATCATCAGCTCATCAGCTCATCAGCTTCACGACATTATTATATCTCAGTATGATCGTGACACATTTGCACAGACTATATTATTTAAGCTGGCATCATCGACATCATCACAGTCAGTCAGCAATTTCGAGCTCATTCAGGGATTGATCTATCGCAAGACCATTTTTGGCAGACAGCTTTACATTCCACCTACTGCCAAAGCGGTTCCTATGGCTACTACCCAAATTCAAAGTCCTACCATAAGGACCTACGTGCAAACGTGTTTTCCTCGCATAAACATCACTTAACACCTTAAGGGCGAATTGCCATACTGCTCATACTGATCCTGTTTTCTAGGAACTTATTTTCACGTTTTCGGCAATAACTCAAGTTCTAGACATCCATTTGCCACGATTCTTCGCATATCTTATATTGCGGAACTAGGTGGATGATATGACACTTCATTATCACTCACACCGTATGTGCACACATGAATATATGTGACCCATAATCACCATACTTAAGGAAATTCTGTTGAACAGCTGTTGGGGGCATTTTTGGGCATGCGCCATGAACATGCCACCATTATTGACTTGATGTTATGAGTGGGCGATGGCGTATCATGGTGTATACCAATGGGGGAAAATATCATATCCTTGATTTGAAGCCTTTAGAGCACTCTCCATAGAGTACGCTTTTGTCACCTGGCAGCAGAACACCCCTGCACTTTCCACAAAGTCCTCCACTCGATAAACCGAGTTTGGTGGGCATTGAAGGGTTGAGGGACCTCGCCCAAGTCCCCAATATGGACACTAATACTTCATAAATATCCAATAGTTGACTACCGTGGTAGTTATGGATGTTTCCGCCCTCATACTGATCCCATACTGCTAAAAACGAATTCGCCCTTACGGTGTTAATTGGTTCAACGTGCGATCACCCATCCTATTTATGAGTCAAATGAATATTTCAAGTTGTGGTTGCATGCATAGGGTGACCTTTGGAGTGCTTAAATTGTGCACGCTTTGGTGGTGGTGGTTTTTTTTCCTTCAAATTTCAGCAAAAAAAGCTAGGTCCTACCATAAGGACCTATATTTAAGCCCGGCTATCCGCTTCACAATAGCTCCTACGAAAATTTCGAGACCTGTGTCGTCAAGTTCTCGAGCTGCTCTTTCCGCAGTGTCTTGTCAAAAATTCCATCCGAGTTCATCTTGGCCCTCAAAATAGTGGTTGAAGCAGCATTGGCTGTCAAAGCTGGAAAAGGCACTAAATCGCCCAAAATAATAATGCCCTTCTGGCTAGTATCCCATGGTCCTTGTGGGAGGACCATAATCGATTATGGTCCTCCCACAAGGACCAATGTTGCAAGAATTTAATTGGGCATTGGTTCGGATCTAGAAGGCGCGCCCAATGATTTTTAGTATCAATGGGACATATATTAATTACTTCGATGCTTGGTCCGGCCTGGATCCACCCAATATATCCATGGCGTTCGCATTTGCGACAAGCACCCTCAACTTTTTCAGATTGCATTTTTTTGAAAATTCAAAAAGGCACAAAAAGATACGATATCTTCAACAATTTTTTGGGAATAGTATGTGCAGGCTACACCTGCGTCCATGCGATCATATCGATCGTATACACATGTCCCCATCATATTTGGGTCATACGTCATGTTAGAGTGCATATATTGGCCATCTCTAATGCTTATTAACAACCGTACACCTTTTTAGTCGGTTTTTTAGCCGGAATGGGATAATCGGTGCAAACATGACCCATTATCCACGATGCCCGCTACGAGTGCATTCACAGTGTTGTAGGAGCGTATGGTGCTTAAACTTTTGAAGTATATCCATAAAATGATTTTTTGAAAGCTTAACATAAGCCATATGGGCAAGTATGTGAACGATGTGCACTCGTTAGCTTGACGCGAAGTGAAAATTAGAAGTGCAAAAATCACAAAATCCTTATTTCACTCGGGAGTTATCACCCGCCACGGTAAACGAGAGCTCAGATGGCGACTAGAGTGTGGACTATCCAACTAAGTTTTCATATTTGGTCATAAACTCAAGGTGTGCGACCATGAGCGGCCAACACCGCGCACCATGCAACCGCTAGGACGCTTAAAGACTATGGTCCTTGTGGGAGGACCATCTTTTTTTCGACGATTTCGATAAAAAACATATCAAAAGCGCACCCTTTAAGCACGCCCCTCTAGCACACGCGTGGACGATCCTGTAGGGGAAATTATTCAATTGACTCATAAATATGATGTCAAAAGCACGTATACGCCTCAAAGATCCATGTGGCACTCATAATAGTCATCGCGCGTTGGTCCTTGTGGGAGGACCATGAATTTGGATAGTAGCCACTTCGTCCGGATCAACGATGAATACACGCCAAAATATCGCACATTCTGCCTATGTAGATGGCTCGAAAATTCAATTATTGTGTCTATATGGCGACAATAGCGAGGTAATAGTGTGTAAGCGGCATGTGCGCATTCAATATAGCATCCCCGACTTCAGACCAAAGCCAAAATTGGCCCTTAAATTTTATGACATTTGACTAAAAATGATGGGACAGGTTGATTGGGGTGCAGCTAAATGTCCGCTATGAGGTTATCGACTTGTGCTCTATTCTAAACATGATTGTATATAATGCTACGGTGCTACTGGATCATTGGACGCATGCTCAGCCTCCATAGTCTGTCGGCGAAAAATTATGAAAGATGTGCTATTATTTTAAGAGATTTTTGGCTTTAGAAAAGTCCTCGACGATTTTTTACGCTACCCGTGCCTAATACGCGTAGTGTAGCATCCCGCTTGGGTTAAAACTCGGCAAGTGGGAAAGAGGGGACTGAGTTCAAGTCCTAAATATGCCATCAACCGGAGGGTAGCCAGTCACGATACCAATAGGGCACCTCAAATTATTGAAAAAGTGGTCCTTATGGTAGGACCTAGAGCGTTCTAGGTCCTACCGTAAGGACCATCGGGTAGTAGCCACCTACAGATGACGGTGAGGTCACACCGCTTTGTCACATTCTACTTCATGAGTGCCACTCAGCCACTATTTCTGGTCATGTAGGCAAGAATCGCATGCTTCATTTATTGCGTAGCCGATATTATTGGCCAGGAATGACGAAGGCAACCATCATTCAGTACATTCGGGAGTGCCCCGTGTGTCAACGCCAGAAAACGAGGAGACACAAACCTTATGGTCAGTCACATATACGATATTGTGTGCCTAAGACAAAATGGGTAAATGGCTTGATGTATCTCTTGACTGGATTACTGGCCTGCCTATCACCACTAATGGGCACGACAGTATATCTCTCATCGCTGTCATCTCATTCCCTTCAACATGACCTGGACTGCTCAGCATACTGCTTCAATATATATGCAGCATATCTTCAAGCTCCATGGTCTTCCGAGGAACATCATCTCAGATCGAGACCCCAGATTTACTTCTTCATTCTGGCAAACACTGTGGAAATCTACTGGTACGAGATTGTCTATGACGTCTTCACACCATCCACAGTCGAATGCAAGCAATGCGAGAAGCCATGCCTTCATTGAGGACATCCTCAGGTATTTTTCATTTTGTTTGATGCATGATTCACCATCCTCTGGTTTATAAACTGATTGGATAGTATTTTTCTCCTCAGGTGTTTATAGCTGGCAATTTACCGGGTAAAGGATTTTGGCCCTTGGTAATACCGGGTAAAATACCGGTAATACTTTGAGTGGTATTACCGAGGTAATACTATTCTGGGATTTTTGGCAATAATTAAAACGATCATGGGGCATCACGCACACATTATTATTGGGAGCCATACATGTGTACTCCTAGAGGCTTTGATGTATGCGCAATCGATCTAAGAAGGTGGCTAGACCAAATTCGAATGTTGTCGCCACCAAAACGAACAAAAACTACTTTCCAGAAAGTACAGACAGCCGCCCCGGTTTTGGGGATTGGTTACATGCTGCACTCTCGGGTGCCGTCACCTGCCGTACAAATGTGCTCCTAGAGGCTTTGATGTATGCGCAATCGATCTATGAAGGTGGCTAGACCAAATTCGAATGTCGTCGCCACCGAAACGAACAAAAACTACTTCTCGGAAAGTACAGACAGCCGCCCCGATTTTCGGGATTGGTAATACCCTTACCCGGTATTACCAATGGTAAAATTTGGTATTTTGGCATGGAGGACGGTCAGAGTGTCCTAAGAAGGGCGAATCCATGACGGATATCTCTCGTGTTGCCACGCAGGGATGTACTCGCGTTGTGAACTGTTTAGACTTCGAGCACGTCTCGCCCTCTCACGGAATGGGGATGTTGGAAATCGTCCTGGCGTGACGGCTGAGAAGCCGTCGATTTGATTTTTTCCCATGGTAAAATGGGTAAAATCGATGGTAATACGGGGGTAATACCCGGTAATACCCATACCCGGTATTACCGATGGTAAAACTTTTTGGTAATGTGCGGTAATACCCCCCTGCACTAGGGTAAGGACTTTTGGGGGCAAAGTAATACTTGGTAAAATACTGGTAATACCTATACCTAGTATTACCTTTGGTAAAATTCGTGCCAGCCATACAGGTGTTGTTGCAATGATACTTCAGCCAATTCGTGGGAGGACAAGTTGCCTCTGGTGGAGTTTGCAATCAACAACACGGTTTCTGCTACGACTGGTTACACACCATTTTATCTCGACTCGATGGCGCAGCCACTTTCGCCTCATGATCTGGCAATCACTATTCCGCCAGAAGCTCCTCTTCCGCAATACAGAATGCTATTCGAGATCATTTTGACCAGTACTCGGCTGTGCATGCCAACGCGGTAGATAACATTTCCCGAGCAGCAGAGATCAACCGAGCCAGATTCAATAAGACTCACATGCCCCGACAATTTGCAGTAGGGCAGAAAGTTCTTCTACGGACTGAGTTTATTCAATGGACTGGTTTGACAGAGGCAGGCAGACACTTTAAGCAGCCATATATTGGGCCGTTTATCATATCTAAAGTGCTCAGCCATGGACGTGCTTATGAGTTAGATTTCGGGGATCTCGACATTCGTATCCATCCGGTTCAGCCTGTATCCAGAATAGAGCTGTACAATGACTCAATCCAAGCACCTTTGCCTCTGCCACAGATGATCACCGAAGAAGGGCAACCACTGTTTGAGATATCACATATACTCTCAGATAAGATCACTAGAGGTGTCAAGTACTACTTAGTGCGATATGCAGGCTACGGCCCTGAGCATGACACCTGGGTCAAAGCCACAGAGCTAACCAATGCAGCAGACATGATAGCTGCCTATGAAGGCTAAACATTATATTAAGCCTGATGCCCTTACTTCTTGTAATATCAAGGTATGGTTTACTGGAGGTCAACGTTAGCATAAAAAATTGCAGATCTAGATCTCGAGATATACGTGTTTTTAGTTGGTGCTTAAGTATGGTTAAGTATGGGAGATCGCGGGACGGTATCGACCATAGCTTCGGCATGCCTTAACCACTTGACTCCCCGAAGTGCATAATATGTTTAGATAGGTTCAGCCAACCTATTTATCGAATAAAAATATTTGAAAATTTTATGCTAATGTTGACCTCCAGTAAACCATACCTTGATATATACTAATACATGTCGATCATCTATATACCTTGCTCTTAATGTTTTATCATTATGTTGCATAGAAGCAGGAAATTGATCCTTCCTTGCTAAAGGTGTAGTGAGCCTTGTACAAAATCATACCCTTGCACAGATACGCATACATGCGGGTACCATATCTGTGGATAAATAAAAACTGCTATGCTACCTTTGCCAGACCGTGGTTTGTCATTCGGATCTTATGGCCAGTAATCCGCAGCTACCGGATACTGAGGTGGACGGAGTTGTGATCCTGAGTTATGATTGACATACATAACTAAAACGAATTTCACATTAGTACGTTGTCGAATCCAATCTATGAAATGTTCGTCAAAGCGCGCGTACCGGACCGAAAAATAAAAGGAGCACAGGGGCAGATCGGGTGAGGATTTAAAGTGGACTAATAGAGAACCTCCGATATCTCGTTAAGCAGGGCCCACTCCGTTTGCATTAAAAACAGGCCGAAATTTCGAATATTCGGAAGGGGCTCTCCATAGCATTCCTGTGAACTTCGGGGGAGTAAGCTCTCTGAAGGGAGGAAGAGGTGGATGCATTATATAAAGCCGTAAAAACGTCACTCTGAAATACGATACGAACGGCAACGCTATATCTATCCGTAACGTAAACCTCGGAAGATACCTTGAAACGTCACTCTGAAATACGATACGCAATTCATGGGGGCTACATCCTAAGAACTGTAAGGCTAAATGCCTAAGGTGAGGGTTTAAAGTGGACTCAGTTCCCCCCAATATCCTAAAAACACCTTGAGGGACGCCTCATCGGTGTAAGAAGACTGGTACCAGCTCAACAACAAAGACATCAAAGACATATACAAAGGTATGCACCCTATATTGTGAGGTCACGACTCTTTTAAGAGGGGAGATCTGTCAGGGATATGACCGATGGCATACATGTCATACATGTCATACGTGTCATACATGTCATACCATGTCATGTCATGTCATGTCATATGTTATAATGACATGCAGTCGTCGAGTATCGTCAGTACGGTCGACTATGACATGTACAGTCATAATCTTTGTCATCCACTCACCATGAGTGACATCTGTCATCGAGAGGCTGATTACAACATCTCGATGATGAAGCAAGACAGTTCTTGAAGAACAAACTGTTCTGAAAGGACGCGTCTTCGCTTCAAGCATGAATTGAACACCATGCGGGTATCATATGGCTAATTCGATCACCCGATACTGTTAGTTCACCCAATGCCCTCGGGTTCACAGCCCGATAGTGGTAACGCTTGAGAAGCGTGGGGGCATTGGCGTATATGAGAGAGCATTGAGCTCAAGCAGTAGATTCTGGATACCAGACTGCACTCATACCCACTAATACTTGTTGCGAGTTGCTACTGTTCAATAGCAGCCGCATAGTCTGAAAGGTTGAACATACAACCTTGACAGAGGGACCAGAACCCCACCAAGACGGAGCTGTGCAAGGCAGTTCGGGTCTTCGGGAGCAGGCTCGGAGGAAGTTCGGGCTAGGTGTGAAGAATAGGAAGGCAGCCATGCCCGTCGTGCTGTTGGCCACCGGCATCAGGATGTACCACACAGACAGCAAAGGCGGGTTCTCTATCATCACACTGACAGTGGCATGCATGGGGTCAGTGATGTGGGCGGGATGCCTGCGGTACTCGGACATGAAGATGATCTCAGGGTTGGGGCAATGAGGTTCTATCCGACCCACATGGTCTTTCTCCTGACATCCAGGAAGAATGACCCGTACTGTGAGGGTGATGTGGTGTACGTGGCCCGTGGAGGGAAGCATTTCTGCCCAGTGGATCTCTCAGAGCGGGTTATCGAGGCGGGGCAGCTGTCCGGGTCAGTGAACCTGTTCCAGAGCTGGGACGGCAGGAAGGCCGCCAGGGACCCTCAGGTGCCTCTGAATGGCAGGCACATGGATTACCACGCCTGCAGGCGTGAGGTCATCAGGATGGTGGCTCAGGCAGCGTGTAAGACGGAAGCAGAGACCATGGCAGTTTTTGGGACCCAAAGCATGAGATCTGGTGGAGCCACAGTCGTGGCCCAGAAGGTGTCATTCGCCGAGTTCATGCGGCATGGGCACTAGATGACCCAAGCAGCAGCCATGAGGTACATCCAGTCGTCCACCGAGCAAAGGGTGGCAGTGACAACAACAGCTGAGTACTAGACTGCCGAGCCGTGCCGTAGCACTGGCCAAGACCGACGTGCAGTAGCCCCTGTAGCACTATGTGGTATGTGCTGGCCAGTATGTGTGCCTGCGGGCTATTATTGGTATTGTTGCCCGTTGTATGATCTTTGTTTTGTCTCCGTGACATGCATCTTGCTTTGCAGGTGTGATTATTGGGTAGTTAGGGTAGATAGGGTAGCTAGGGGGGTCCGTAGGGTAGGTGTGTCACCGATAACTGGATGTTATGTGTCACAGTGCAGCGAGCGGAGCGAGAGGTGCTGTGTCACATAACTCTGGTTATATGACAGACCGGACCGAAGGGCCCGAGTCAATGCAGATTGCTGTACCAACAGTATAAGGTAGGGAACTCTGTAGAGGTCTGCTCCGACAGTTGATCTGTTTTCGGGAAGGGTATCATCCCGCCCGCCCACCTCATTGGCATTATTTACGTTCGGTTTCATTCCGATATTGCGTTTGCGGGTCCCTTATGCGTTATGCCGCATTATTATTATTTTTGCACTAATAATTCTTAATTATTAGTGCTCTCCGATACCCTATCCGTGACATGCATCTTGCTTTACAGTGTGCTTATTGGGTAGTTAGGGTACAGTAATCACTCACCAATAAGAAAGTCCTAAATTTGGGGTCAGCCAGCGAATTTCGTCAAGTTGTGACCCCCCCCCGCCAGCGCCAGCGACCTATGAAATTGCTAAGAATAAGAAATCCCGATTTCGTAGCTCAGCCAGCCAATTTCTTATTCTTATTACTTAAGAATAAGAAGGAGGAGGCAGCCAGCTATCATGAAATTGGCACTCAGCGATGGCCACAGTAGTAAAATTTTAGTACTGGAGTTTTAGTTTGGATAACTCACTTTTCGCCGACAAGCCAGCGTTTGCACCTCCGTTCGAAAAAATTCAATAGTCTGTATGATATTTTTATTGAGATAAATTGTGTATAACCATCAAAATCCTTGTTAAATCGAGTAAACCCACCAAATAATCCAGCCAAAATTTCTTAACTAGCTTTCACTATGATTCAAGCCAGCCAGCCCCTTGATTTCTTATTTTGGCCAATTTCTTAAGAAATTAAAGCTAGCCAGCAAATTTCGTCAAGTTGTGACCCCCCAAACGCTGGCTGGTTTCTTATTGCTATTATTTCTTATTGGTGAGTGATTACTGTAGAGAGGGTAGCTAGGGGGGTCCGTAGGGTAGGTGTGTCACATAACCCTTAACTCGATATACACGTGGCAAAGCCTATGTACCTCTGCTCCTTATGATTTGGAACCGGACCAAATTACCTTACTTACTTACTTAATCAGCAGCAAAGCGCGAATCCCAACGGGCGACGCAGACGAACTTCCGATCTCACGATCGCCAGACGCTAACGATGACAGTGCCACTGCAATCGCGTACATTTATCGCGACGCCACCCTCGCGTTATGGCATGGCATGTTGGGATGCAAAAAGCGAAGTATTGTCGCGCACATGATCCTACGGTCAGATGGCCTAGTGGAGATCTCCTTTTGAGATCGATCCGCCTAGTACTTTATAGGGATGTGTCACATTTCCCACGTTTATCCGTATTTGTCGCTCGCTCGTCATCGACAACCAATGGTGATTTGCCATTTATGCACTTACAAAAGTCGTATTGCAATGGCATCTTTGAGCTGTCATGTTCTGATTGGCTTTCCCGATAGTGGGTGCACATGGTAAGGGCCCTGCCAAAAACAGGGAAGATATCTTCCGTTGAGCTGGTACGGCCCCAAATCAAAAATTCTTTCGGCCCGTCTTCGGCCCGCCCGGTCCGAACTACAAAATGCCCGCCGCAGGCGCGAAAATTTTAATCTTAAGTATGGGAAAATGCAAAAATCGCAAAATTTTCATCAAACTTTTAGAAATTTGCGCCAAATTGGTTCGGCCCCAAAGCAATTTCTCTTTCGGTCCGTCTTCGGCCCGGGCCTCATTTTGGCGACTCAGTTCGGCCCGGGGCCGGCCAATCGGGGTAAGATATCTTCCCTGGCCCAAAAAGCGTCAGGTAGGAAGGATGGTGTTCCCTGAGGCGCAGTCCAGAGCATATAGTCTGACGTGGCAGCTATAACTACCTCGTATGGATCAAGGGGTAGTTTATACCCCTTAGTATGGATATATAGAAAACCCTCCCGATAGGTCGATGCACCTTCTAAAAAAATAGTTTTTTTAGTACTCCAGCATCAGCACCCCACATTCATATTTCCAATAATAGCATGCCGTTGAACTAACTAAATAAGGATTCACTGTCATACTGTAATCCTGCGGTTTTCTGTACTTTTTATTTCTTTCAGTGCGATATATACCGTGTCCACAGTAGAGATTAATGACGCTGACGAGTTTATATATTGATGACTCCGAGAATAAAATAAATATTGTTTGGAGAACGGTCGCTGAATTTGCTCCACTATCTCTCCTCGTAGATCGCCGATCGACGATCGGATGTCGTATTCCAGCTATTCCTTCTTGTTCTTCACACATCGATTCATACGAAACCTACGATTAAGATTACGGTGACACTCACGGAGGGGTGAGGCATCCCGCACGGTGGTGAAGCTGAAGGAACGGAGGAACCTTCAACCTAAGACGAGATGAAATGATGCGCCGAGTCTGTTATTCTTTTTGTCGTTATTGTTCATTCCGTGAGGAGGAGTGGAAGTCGAAGCTAAGAAGCTGTGGCGCCTGAAATAAAGAATTTGTCAATTGTGGGTGCTTCAAACCAAACTTGATAATGGCGCTCGCATCACCGCCAGTCTCAGCCACTGGGATACTCAAGTCAGAAACGACAGAGACTGTGTACACGCATCGAATGATCCGCGATCAAGGCGAACTTATGTCCATGGGAGTTGAGGTGAGACTTCGTGCGAATATAGAATTTTTCTAGTCGACGTGGAAGTTTGACGGTATTGTCGGGGCAATCTCTCAGGTAAAAGACAGGAGCTACCATTTGCAGAAGATATCCAACTGTTTTGTTGGCTCTCAAGCCATTAAATGGCTGGTCTCTGTAGGCCCGGTATGTCATCCTTCCTCCCGTCCATTGTGCAACCTGTAAGCGGAAAATGATGATTGTATTTTGAGCGTCTCAGGCACGGGACGTCCTCGACGCTCTCTTAATCGGGAACATGATGCTGCGTCAAGGCATCTTTTCGCCACATGATGGGTCTGAGCAATCTTTCAGGTTGGTGTTTAGAAAGCTTTGTCTGTTGATTTTCATGCCTTTCGAGGCATATCGCTGTTGCTTCTACGTTCTCTCTTCGAAACTCTCACCACCTGCCTGCAACCCTAACGCGTAAACTGTTGCATGTCGTTCGCACTTTCACAAGTTTACTTGTTACCAGTGGTACTTGAAGGCTAATAAGGACGGCTTTGTGCTTGTCATCAGGAATTCTGACTCGGCGTTTTATCGCTTTGAAGAGCTCCTTCCAGGTAAATATCGCAGCAGTTCAAAAACACGGAAGTGACAGTGCTGCCCTGGAAAAACCTGTCAGTGGAAAACGCCTCGGGACTTACGCAAAGACAATCGGATGTCTTCCACTGGTTGCGTCACCAGTAGCTTGTCGTGCTGACCGTATGATCGTGTTCTTGTGACCACAGATGTACCGCCTCCTGCTCCACCCCCACCACCAAGCCCCACAGAAGAGTCAAAAGGTCGGATATTCACCTATCCCTTTCCTTCGAGCTGTCAATAGACCGATGTTGTTTTATTTCTCAGGAGTCTAACACTGCATTTCGCCCTTTTGGCCGTAACTGAAAATGCGGAATGTAGAGAGCTGTCATTTTTGGAGAGGCCAACACCCATTCAACTTCGAAGAGCACTTTTGACAGGCTTTTGGCATTGTGCAGAGAAGCAGGAACTTCTTGAACGTCTGAAGCAGGAGGGGCCTCCTCCAGTAGCCGAAGAAGAAGAAAGCGAGAAACCGCTCGAGCCTGCTGACGCGAGGTGCCGAGCCGCTATCTGTCCCTACCAAGCGTCCGCTTACCTTCTCCGGAGGCACGTCGTTGTCGCTTGTGATACCGTAGTTTTCCTGTCCTTTTGCATGTCTGCTCGGAAAGTGCGTAGGTCTAGACCTTGGGCAAGCCACCAGAGTCCCAATTCCTGGAGTCTTACTCTTTCGGATCAAAACTTCGTTAATCCAACTAGTCCGGCGTGAAGAGGACGGTGTTTGAAGTACAATACTCTTGTCTACAGGGCCGCGAAGTTACAGGCCGCTGTTCTGAAGGCTGCGGATGTCGTGTCCACGGCGAGCTCAAAGATGGGCTGGCCCTTGGCCGTGCATTTTGCTGTAATCCTTACTTTCGGAACGCTGATGTCAAGCTTTAGGTAAGCTTGTCCTTCTCTCGTAGCGTAGCGCAATATGCTCTTCACTGAAAGCCAGAAGTTGGTGCACTTATTAGAAAGTCGCCCGTATCCTCACCACCCCAATGTAGCGACCTGCTTCGTACTTAACTGCATGCCTGTCCGTCGAGGCGTGCCCGTCACGACGTCTGACAAAAAGGCTTTGAGAAAGAACGCTTGTGCTCGGCCGTGTGTGATATGACGCAGTTATTTCCCTTTCTCAACTTGGCTCTTCGTCAGTCTTCCTCTCGGTATGCTCTACATATATTCCTTGGAGAGGTGCGCAGAACTGTTGAATCTTCCCTGAGGTTCCTAGCGTATTGCGAAACGGGGGTCGCTGCCTGACATCCATTTGCTAAATGCTTTAGACGGGAGACGGAGGGGGCCTGTATATGCATATGGAACTTTCACAACTCAAGTATTTTTGCTTCGTTAGATCTATGGCCCCTCGAGCCTCTGGTCGATTGCTTATTTATTTTGAGGCGCCTAAGTGGTAATAGCTTCTGAGTGTGGTTGAGTCCTCTTCTCTCTGATAGCGTCTACGGCAACGCACCAATGCTCAAGTACGAAAGCATCCCGATGCACGAGCTACCGTGTGCCTGATAGCGGGTTGGTGCAATCTTGATGCCGTGTCCTTTCTGTGCGCAGCTTGTTACTGGATAACCCGCCGCTTACAATCCTTTTCGGAGGTCCCCTGTGTGCAGGAAATACACTGCTAAAGTGAAAAGGAAACTGGCCATCGAATTGTGGAGTGCGTTGCTCACGAGGACCACCTCCAAAGGTATCCAGCCTGGCCACTTCCAGTGTGATTCCAGTCTCCCTTATCTTATCCCGCTCGTTTTCTCTGAAGCCCTCCAAAGCTCCCTGTGCGTGTGCGAGCCGTTTGTGTGCACTTCAAAACCGCAAGCACACGATGTCTCTGCGGTGATATGCTGGAACCAAGTCCTCAAAACATCATATCAGGAAGCTATTCGTTCCAGAAATGCACTGTGACAGGCAGTACGGTCGTGAAAACTACACAACTTGGGTTCGACTCTCGGCTTGTTCTTCATGCTTCTGCGTGCGGCGCCGTGTGTAGTTGTGAAGGTTCTGCTCTCCTGATGACGTGCGAGAAGTAAGACTCAATTTTCACCTGGGGTTTACTTGTTGCGGACTCTAACAACATAGGGAGTTGTGCGCAGATGATTCTGAGTCTGCTCGTTGGTGGAACCGGCTCATTGGTGCGATGTGGGTCGGATGGATCGCGCCCTGGTTGAATCGCCTTCTCTTGGTGAGTTGAAGCACTCCATGAGACTTGGGGGCAGTGGCAGGGTGGCGTTTTCCTGATTGCCTTTTCCTGTTGTTTTATCACCACCTGTGACGAGAGCTCGGCTCTTACACTTTCCTCGTTGTATCAAGTTAACCTTGTTTGCCCGCATGTTTCTGCACTTCACAGCTCACTCTTGTATGTCTAGCTGCAGAAAACATCCTCGCAAGTTCTTTAGGCTAGCATCTTGTTTCTGGGGTGCAAAATTCTGAGGGGCTTTGTTGTGCTGCAGAATATCCTGGAGCGGGTGCTGCGCAGAGTGAGACCAGCTTTTCTAGAAACCCTGGAGCTGACCAAATTCGATCTGGGAACGCGCGCGCCGCAATTCAGTGCCATTCGTGTGTTTCAAAGCGGTGACAATGACGAGGTGCGTTGTTTGTTGTTTGAAATCCAGGCAGCCGTTGGTGCCACAACCCTCACGACAAAACTTTTCATAAGTTCTCTGTGATGATTGTGCCTGAGATGCAGGAAACGAAAGTGGAGTTCGACGTCGATCTTTCCACCACTGACTTGTCTATAATTTTGTCAACGAAGCTTGGCAATAATAAGCTCGGACTCCCAGTCAAGGTGTACGCATCGGATCTCCTGGTGAGTCCCTAGCTTGACACGTGGCTCCAGCCACTTAGCCCTGAGCTCCACAGAACTTATGATCTCCAAGGTGCCACGCCTATCGCCGTTTCGGACCCTCAAAATCTCAACAGCATCTTTGCTGCACCGATTGGCTAGCTATGAGGAACACCGGTGATGGTGGAAGGGGCCGTCTTGGAGTTGGAGATGTTGGGCGGTCTTGGCGACCTGTGAGCAGGTGAAGGGCCGCTTGCGGCTCGGGTTCCAGTTCCTGGATCATGCGCCGTACGTGAAGTCCCTTCGCATTGCGTTCACCTCGGTTCCTTTTTACAGCCTCAGCATCAAGCCCATGGCCACCAAAGGGGTGGACATCACCGACCTTCCGCTCCTCGACACCTGGTGCACCCCCTCGGCACTCTTGCCACCTGGGTTCTCCCTTTTTGCCCTTTTGCGCTGCGCTATTTAAGTCCCTTGTCCTGCCGCCGGCGCTCTCCCGCCCGCGGGGCTTCTGACCGCACTGTCACCCGGCAGTCCAGCAGAGCCTGTAGCAAAGTGGCAGAGCCGCCACTCGCCCTCTGGTAAATACAAGGTCACATCAGTAGAAGTGGCGTTGCAGTGTTAGAATATCCTCAGTGACAGGATGCCCGTGTGCTCCTTATCGTGCGAGACGAAGCTCATAGGCTCGATCGTCTACTTGGTGTGCAGCATGCCTCTTTCCCCGGGGGTGCATCTCTAGGTCGCCGTTGATGTGGAGCCGTGAGCCCTCTTGCTGCTGTCCGCGAGGACCTGTGGAGCGAAACTCCACTCGAGTGTTCTACGCCCGGCCGAGCTGCAGTGTACCAAGAGCACCGATGAGGCGTCCGCGGTGGGCACCTGTCAATGACTGAACGGAGGCTGAAAGAGATTTCCAGGCGGCTCCCCCACTGCTTGGCAGAGCGCCTGCTCGTTTCCAGGCGGCTCCCCCACTGCTTGGCAGAGCGCCTGCTCGTTTCCAGGCGGCTTCCCCGACTGCTTGGCAGAGCGCCTGCTCGTTTCCAGGCGGCTCCCCCACTGCTTGGCAGAGCGACTGCCCGTTTCCAGGCGGCTTCCCCACTGCTTGGCAGAGCGCCTGCTCGTTTCCAGGCGGCTCCCCCACTGGCAGAGGTCCTGCTGGTTTTCAGGGTGTGGCTGCTGAGCAGTGGGATGTGGGGGAGAGCAAGGGCACAGGCTCAAAGGGCTGCTGGACAACGTGTTTTCCCGCTTTTTGGTGGAGCCGAACCCGATCATCTGGAGGGTGCAGAACTGGTGGTGGAACATGCACCGCTGCAGCCACTTGTGCATCCACCGGGATCGTGTTGGCCTACTGCCAACCGTGCCTGTGAGGCCCAGCAAGGGCAACCGTCCGAAGTAAGCACCCCTCCCCCCAACCCCCCCCGCGTTGCTGCGTGGATATAGTTTATTCGCTACTCTCTTGTGACCCTGTGATTCCCAGCTGCAAGGTTCCGCTCGCATACAAAATCTTCTCTATGGCATCTTGCCTGTGCCTGCAATACCCTCAGACGCTCTGAAGATGCTGATGACAACCCAGAGCGCTATCAGGGGGGGGTGGGTTGATGCACTATCGGGAGGAGGTGCAGCCCTATCGGGGGGAGGTGCAGCCCCCCAAAGGGGAGGCGCAGCCTTATCAGGGCGAGGCACAGCTCTATCGGGAGGGTTTAACGTTCTATCTGGAGGGAAATGCAACCCTATTGGGGGTAGCTGCAGCCCTGTCACAGAGAAGTGCGACCCTATTGGGGGGAGCTGCAGCCCTGTCAGAGGGAGGTGCAACCCTATTAGGGGTAGCTGCATCCCTGTCAGAGGGAGGTGCAACCCTATTGGGGGTAGCTGCAGCCATGTCGGAGGGAGATGCAACCCTATTGGGGGTAGCTGCATTCCTGTCAGAGGGAGGTGCAACCCTATTGGGGGTAGCTGCATTCCTGTCAGAGGGAGGTGCAACCCTATTGGGGTAGCTGCAGCCCTGTCAGAGGGAGGTGCAACCCTATTGGGGGTAGCTGCAGCCCTGCCAGAGGGAGGTGCAATCCTATTGCGGGTAGCTGCACCCCTGTCAGAGGGAGGTGCAACCCTATTGGGGGAAGCTGCAGCCCTGTCAGAGGGAGGTGCAACCCTATCAGGGGTAGCTGCAGCTCTGTCAGAGGGAGGTGCAACCCTATCAGGGGTAGCTGCAGCCCTGTCAGAGGGAGGTGCAACCCTATTGGGGGGAGGTGCGGGCATCAGGATTGGTGGAAACAGAAGGCATCAATTTTGCTGGATTAAGGTTAAAGCATGCCGAGTGCAGGAAACGTCCCTGGGGCGGCCTCTCAGATCCAGAAGTCACACACTTTAGGTCCACGTCAAAGGCTGCCACGTGCAGATGGGCGTTGCTGTGCTAAGGTCTGGTCTGGTGTGGCCCTTCGCTTTGCGCAGGAACATGCCGCTGGCCTGGCTCGAGATCATCGTCCTCGAAGGTCGCCTTGCCCTCCACCTGCTGCTCGCCGTGACTGCCATCGCTCCAGGCCGCATAGCACTGCTGGCTTGGTGTGGCTGTCATCACCGCCACTTGTGGTTTTGGCAATGCCCTCGCCACCATGTCCGAAGCGCCAAACGGCTGGCATCAACTGACTGTCGGAGATGTTTCTGCATTCGCACCAGCCGTGGATCAAACGTACCCGTTCACACCAGCCACGGGTCGACGTTTTGAAGCGTTGTGCGCTGCCGGTTTGGAACGGGGCGAGGTTGCACAGGGATACAGCTGGAGACCCCGAACCGGAACAAGGGCGCCCCGTATCTTCGTTTGTTCCAGGCAAGTAGCAGTGTGAGCTCCGTATCTTCGTTTGTTCCAGGCAAGTAGCAGTGTGAGTGGCGGCTTCACGGCGAGGCCCTCAACATCTGCCCATCTTCGCGACTTAGTCTGAGGCAGTTTTCCTCCACGCACGGCTTGATTGTAAGTTGGTTGTGGAGGGTCATGGCGGTGACGCCGAGGCCGTGGTCCGTGCCTGTCTTCATGGAGAGCCTCCCCTGCCACACGGCAAATGAGTGGGGCTGTCATAGGGGGGAGGGGAGGGCCTAGATTCATGACCGCAGGATTGCCCAGGGAGGTGAACAGCGGCATGCATGGGTGGGATGGGTTTTGGGGCACTCACGGAACAGCCGGGGCAGAAGAAGCACAAGTCAGACAAAAGCAGCGTGGACAGCTCCGGCCGCGCAGTCTTCAACGCCTCCTTCACCTTCCCGGTAAGCTTGCGCCCCTGCTGTTATATGATGGAGGCGGGTGGGGAGGACCGCGCCGCTGCTATTATATGGTGATGCGGGCGGCCACGGCGTTGCACGGCACGAGCGAGTGGACTCCGAGCAGGCTCTTGTTCTGATATGCTCCATGCAGCGGTCGAGCCTTTGGCATCCTGATGATCTCGGTGTGGGTCTAGGCGCCATGCCAACAGACGGCGCATACTCCTGCAACCACTCCTAGTGTGACGTCCGGCAGATTTGCCTGCTGCCAGGTGTCGCGCTTTGGCTCGGACAGTTCTTGGAGCTGCTCGAGATTTGAGCAGGTCATCACGCCATGTCACAGTATCGTGCCGCGCTGCTTTGGGGTGGCCCTTCCCTGGGCGCAGAGCGGGCTGCGCGCCGCCTGCGAGCTGCTGTGGCAAAGATGAGAAGCTGAGCTCCAGCTGGATCTGCGCTCCGTCTCGCCGGTGTTGGAACAGGTCTGGAGCTGAAGTGCTTGGAGAGTCTGAGGGTGCTTCGGGCAGGTGAACAACTGGGCGGAGGACTCCAACCTCACCATCCAGGTGGTTGACCGGGACATGATGGACAAGCACTACCTCGGCTCCGTTAACGTTCAGCCCCGCCATCAGGCCAAACCCCTCTTGTCTGCACTCGGCACCCTGCCGGCTTTCCCCACTGGTGTAAGGGATCCACAGCCTAGGGGGGATGGGGTGAGGTGATGGGTGTGATGGTGCGGGCAGCTGGACATCCGAGACTACGTGGATGGCCGCATCCACGATATGACGCTGACCCTCAAGCTCGCCACCTGCGGGTCGCTGCGCGTCAAGCTGATAGTGAACGCCCCCGGCTGGGACTCTGAAACACACAGAATGGTGCACCCTCCCCGCCCCCTCCCCACCCAACCCCCCATACCCTCTTCTCAGCTTGCGTCCCCGTCCCTTCCACTGCCACTCCCTCCTTGTTCAAGCTGTGAGTCGGGCCAGAGACGCGTGTGTGGAGCAGCACTCCCGCTCCATGGGCGCGCCGTTGGAGGGTCCGAGATTATACTGGACCATGCCCTCGCCATGATGATCAGAGGTTCACCTGACGCCTCATTGTAGCCCCCCCCTTCAGAGGCCTGTGTTTGCGCAGTTTGGAGCGACGGCTTGGTTGGCTTTGTGGGGGAGGGCGTGGTCCTGTGTCACAGACTGGGACGGTCATGGCGAAGCAGGGCACACACAGTTCCAAGCTGCCTGAGGACGCCCCGCACTCCACCGCACCACCCCCGTCAGAGGAGCCCTCAACCACTGAGGTGAGGAGTGCAAGGGATGAAGGGACGGGAGTGGGGGATGGGGGGCTTGGGGGCATAAGCATTGGAGTGCGACCTCCAGGGGAAATGCCAGCAGCGATGCGGGTCATAGAGAACAAACAGGCGGCCCCGTCCAGCTGGGCTTGCTGCGCCCTGTTCTACAGCAGCACCAGCCTGCGCCATACGGCCCAGGCTGAGAACAGTGATTGGCGCAACGGGTGGTGGGGAAGTCATTCCGGATGCCAGGGGCCATGGAAGTCGTCAGGAAAGCACGACTAGTGCGGGCTGTGAGGCGGTGTGAGGGTTTCAGCCAAAGCCTGAGGCGCGGTGATGGGGAGTCCGGGGCGTGGGTGAGCCGCAGGCCGGTGGCTCCAAGCCTGTGACCGAGGCAGATCAGGAGCCGACATCACCGGACACGCGCGAGCGAGCTCTGTCGAAGCGAGGGAAAGTGCGCTCTTCGCAGGTGACGGCGTGGACGTATGCAATCAAGGTAGGGGCCCTGCTGCATGTTGTGCCCTAAATGTGTGAAACCCTAAAAACCCTAAAGCAACCGTCACGTTAAAGTGACCGCCAAAGGAGTGTGCGCTGAAGGTCCATTATTCAGCTGACGTAAGGCTCCACCCGGCGCGATGATGAGCGGTGATGGCGGCGGAGGCGGGGCGTGGTGCAGGCCGGATGGCTGAGCAAGCGCGGGCGGAACCAGAGCGGCAGCAAGCAGAAGATGATGAACACATTCGGGGCAGCCAGTGTGGTGGATGAATGGAAGCGCCGCTTTGTGGTGTTGGATGACGGCCCTACGGACGAGACCCTGTGGATCACGTAGGAGGGGCCTACCCGACCCGCTCGTGACTTGTCCCTTCCTGTGTCCATCCCCCCCGTGCCACCCCTTCCGATGCTTCCAATGGTCGATCACAGTGCGCACTGAGGGAGGCACAAGGCGAGCTGGCACGCGTGGAAGTATATTTAAGTGGCGCCGACCACATGCGGGAAGTGTACGGAGCTTCGTCTGCTCGTGATTTTGAAATCCGGGCGCTCCCTGCGATCACATGAGCCGCGCGCGGGGAGATGGCGCAAGCCGCGCGCGGGGAGACCTCTCGTGGAAGCCGTGGGCTGGCGCAGTCCCTGCAGGCGGCCCAAAGCACCGCGCCTGAGCCCGGGCTCTGAGGGGCGGCGCAGATACTTCACGGACAACAAGTGTGAGAGCAAGAAGGGCGAGATGCTGCTCGGTAAGAGCTCCTGCGTGCGCATGCTCGAAGATCCGCGTGAGGCTCAGGTGCGGCGCCCGCCCGCCTCCACTTTCCCAGTGGCGATGCTTCCCGCCGGCGCCCTCCTGCCGCCATAGGCTGCGCACCGGCCTTCTCCAGGATCAGAGAGTGGAGGCTGCGGACGAGGGGCGGGGGAAAGGCGCGCGCAGACAAGTGGGGATGGGCTCATGGCCGGACGCTGCAGTCGTGGCGGCGCATTGGTTGCTGCGGCGGCGGCGGCAAGCTGTGTCCTCTGCAGCCACACGCGTTGTGTGCAGAGCCGGACACTTGTCGGCACGCTGCGCACACCAGGCGCGCCCTGTGTAGGAGGCGTGCCCGAGGTGCCCGCGCAAGAGGACTGCTCGGCACTCCGACCTGGCCAGGAGTGCCAGCCGGCGGCGCGGAGCCAGCCGCCAGCAGCCCGGAGGCGTGTCGGCGATGATCAGGGTCTACGTGGTAGGTGTGCCAGCCAGCGGCGCAGAACCAGCTGCCAGCATTGTGGAGGGGTGTCGGCAATGGCCGGGGTGAGGCGGCGCGCCCTGGACACCCGTGCATGCCGTACCTTGGGGCAGTGAGCTGGCCACCTAGTGGTGAACGGAGGGGAGAGGGGCGGAGGGTGACCCACAGGTGGCGGGGATGAAGGCACGAGACGTGGTGAACCGCTTCATGTTCGCTGTTCTGCCCACCGGTGCAGAACAGGCAAGCCAGGTGCCCCCTCCGCGCCCACTCCCTGCTGCTATGCTCGCTGCGTTACTGCTAGTACCCCACCACCTGGCCGGCTGCATGCTTCGATATTTTCCCCTTTTTTTTCCTCGCGCGTGGGACGCTGCACGATGTTGCGAACCCAGGAACTGCCCGGCCATCAGTGGCGGCAATGCACCCCTCGAACCCGTTGCAGAGGGTGGGCGCTATGGGGGCAGTAGTGCGAAACTGAGGCCTGTGCTTCGGCATATCACACACGGTGATGAGGCCTGTGCTGCGGCATGTCACATGCGGTATCCCTACTCTTGTGTAAGCTCATCCCCCTGCGGGGTTCTGCACACCTCTGTCCCAACCCGGCAGGCAGCCTCCTCTGGAACCTCAGAGCACGGCCTGCTATGGGAGGGAGGCTCCGGCTCGTCCCCCTCATTGGACAAACAACCGGCCCACAGCTGCAGACGACTGCGGCTCGTCCCCCTCATTGGACAGACAACCGGCCCACAGCTGCAGACGACTGCGGCTCGTCCCCCTCATTGGACAGACAACCGGCCCACAGCTGCAGACGACTGCGGCTCGTCCCCCTCATTGGACAGACAACCGGCCCACAGCTGCAGACGACTGCGGCTCGTCCCCCTCATTGGACAGACAACCGGCCCACAGCTGCAGACGACTCCGGCTCGTCTCCGACGGGGATGTGCCCTTTGTTGTGTGCAACTGTTCCCGCCCGGGTTGTAGCTGGGCGCGTCACTCCTGCTGTCTGAGGAAGGGACCGCGGAGAAGGACGGGAGGAAGAGGCATGTCGGTGCGGAGGAGCGTGCGTAGGGCGGAGGGCGTTTCCGCATCGCCCGCAGACTTCTTACTGGGGAGTACGTTGGGGCCGGGGTGGGCGCAGAGCATTCTAGGCGCTGCAGCCTACGAGGGGGCCCTCATCATGGAGGCGGACAGGTGCGGCGCGCTCGTGCTAAACTGCTGCAACGCGCCCATGAGCATGCAAGGGGCCGGGCGCTCCGCGGGGTTCTGCAGGGGGCCGGGCGCTCCGCGTGCGGGAAGATACGCGTCGCAGCGCGAGGCGGACCATGTAGTGCGAGATCCTGATCCACCAGCACGTCCTGGGTCGGCGGACATCATGCCGGTGTAAAGGAAGTGCCGTGGAAGGGTTGATAGAGGGTGGCAAAGGTTGTGCTGACGGGTTGAGGGCTGCGCCGTGATGGGGCATGGAGGACACGAGGGTGGTGAATGGGGGCTGAAACTTCACTGCACTGGTGTGAGGGCAGCGCCGCGAAGGGGTGACACAAGGGGAGGGGCCGCAGCTACGAGGGGCGCGAGGAATGGGTGGAACAAATTAATAGCACTCTCGCCCGCATACGAGGAGAGAAGAGTACGGTACGACACTGTCACTGCATCCCCGGGCGTGTGCCATGTACCGCCCCTTCACACTGGCAGTGCCACACTGCTGTAACCAACTTCTTACAGGCCTAACTTGACTCTGATTGGCTCCTTTGGACTGGGATGATTGCAGGCGTTACGAACTAAGACCCTCACGTCCAGGTGTAGCCCGCGTCTCTCAAAGCCCACCTCTCAAAGGCCATCATGTACATGACGTCTGTTGAATGGAGTCCACGGCTGCGATGCGTGGAGCTGACCATCTCCTGTTTCAGCGCGTGACTCAAGGCGGGCGGACCATCTCCTGTTTCAGCGCGTGACTCAAGGCGGGCGGACCATTTCCTGTTTCAGCGCGTGACTCAAGGCGGGCGGACCATCTCCTCCTGTTGCTGGACTGTCCCGATATGACATTCTTGGGCGACGCTTTCTTTTCACTGCTCGGTATCGCGGAGCCTTGTGGCAGCGAGTCCCCAAGTTGAATTCCCCACGCAGTGAGAAGGCATGCATATGGGAGGGGGCGGGGAGGGGGAAGTGGGGTGTCCTCCAGCCGCCGAAAGATGTCAGGTGTGCCTCGGCGATTACCGCCCGCAGCCCTCACTATCTCTGAGCTTGTCTTCTCGAGCTGGACCCTGGCATGAGCACAGCATCACAGCGCAGCCTCATGGAGATACTAGGGCTTGCAGCCGCTGGGGGGGGGGCGGGGGGGGGTCCCCTTGGAGGCCCGAAGGCCAATTTGCCGCATGTTGACGGTTGCGGCTCCTTCTGGCCACTTGGCCACGAGAATGCAGTCAGATCCAGTGCGCTGCGTCGCTATTGGACCGTGCAGTCCCAGGCGTGTAGCTGCGCATGCTAACTTCTTCCTGACGAGTGGCGACTCGGCGCGGCAGGCACCCGGAATGTGCACGCCCAATCAATGGGGCCTCAAAGCCCGAAGGGGGCTCAAAGCCCGATGTGGGCTCCCATGAGACCTGTTACGCTTAGCGCAGAGAGTCCTAAACATGCCAGTACGCCCTCCCCACACCTACCCGAGTGGCGTCGCAGTGAATCGGTCCACGGCGCGCATCGCAGTGTGAAACAAACTATGTCGCGTGTCCTGTAAAGCTGCCCTTCCCGCCCATTCTTCAGGGCCTTGGTGCCACGTGGAGGTCGTGAGAGGACGCGCCGCTGACTACCCAACATGATGTACAGGCCGCCTGAAGAATAGGTGGCCACGTGGCACATGCATTGTAACTTGCTGCTCTCCATGGGGGGCGAGCGGATGGGAGCTTGGATCGATCCACCTCGGTCCCGAAGGCGTGAGACGTGGATGTATCCCTCAGGCTTGGCAGCTTAACGCCAGTGTGCACCAATGGCGTGTGCATGTGCAGACAGTCAAGGGAAAGCCACTACATCAACGCTCGAAGCCGTAGTTGCCACCTCCGTTGCCGCCACAGCCGATGCCGCAGCAGCGATGTCGGCGCCGCATGGGAAATTGTCCATGTCCCCCCCTGACGCATCAGCGATCAAGGCTTTAAAGGGTAAGCGCCCCTGAAGCGTGAAGCCCGCCCCTCCCTGATCACCTCCACGTTGCGCTCGCATCGGCAGTTGCTCCCCAACCAAAAGACCATTGCCGAAATCGATGCTGAATTGACGCTGAATGGTCCGAGTACGACGTCTTGCTGCGGAGCCGCTGCCAGAGGCTCACGGGGAAGCTCAGCTGTGCGAGGGCATGGCGCAAATCGAAGCTAAGCACGCGTGCATTTCTCGGAAGGGAATGGTGCAGACTCGGGCAGCCCCCCACTAGCTGCGGACAGCAGCGCGAGGCAGTTTGGCAGCGAGGGCATGGTCGAACCAGAGGGGGCGACACGGACGGGGCGAACCCGTTCGGGCGGCCACTTGACTCTTCCGACCCCCATCTTGGCCAGGCACGGCAGCAATCTAGGTGCGCGGCCCGGCGTGGATTCGCGCAGCAATGGTGTCAGCGGGCGGCTCCAGGGAAAGGTGAAGGGATGCTCCTGTCCCTTCATATGTGCGAGCTGCATGGCTACATGGCTACATGGCACACCGTGTAAGGGGCGCGCGCGCAACTGTTGTGGCCATGCCATAGTGCAATCTGCTCTCTGAATCTTCCTCGGGACTTTGAGCCCTCTGACACTCAGCCAAGGCCGTCGAAAATATCCCTTCGGCACCATCCCTTGGCGGGCGATGCCAAGAGAGACCTTGGTTGGCTGTTGTGCACATTGCATGCGGCGTTGCATTGCGTCTGGCTCTGATAATTGTGACAGGATTTCGGTGCTTGTTTGCAGAGTCGCCCAGAGGTGCTCCGGATAGCGCTCGAAGAAATGCCATAGCCTCCACACTTACACCCCCGGTGGAGGAGAAGGATGAAAGTGAGTTCTCAGGATTTTGAATCGAATGCGGCAAGCCTAGCCGAGTTTGAAAACATCCGATAACCGGATGGTGGAATTTTGAGTGCATGCAGCAGAGAAGAGGCCCATGGCATTGGATAATGGGAAGTGACAATCAAGGCACTGGCTTCGTGATGTGGCTCGCCTGTTGTTAGAGATTGCAGGCGCTGTGATGCGATTTGCCCAGCTAAGCATCTATGGTAGAACCTAGTACCTACTTCCTACGTATTTGGTTGCAATACTGTGTGTTGAGTTGAATGGTTAATTAGAATACTTAACTTACTAGGAAGGAATGGCGCCTTAATGTTTGTCGAATATTTGGGTTGAGAGCACCATGTTGGACCATCTCTCATTGCATGAGAACATAATTTAATAATGAACTCTTTCGAACTGTATGTTCTAAATACATCAGTGCACTATTGTTTTGGCTGTTGAAGCAGTCACCAATCGTATTGGCATGCCTAATTGTGGATGCACCATGCAAGCAGGCGTGATCTGAGTGCATTCGCATATGCAGCATGTCACGCTGTGAGATCAGATGTGTTATAGGCGAACATAATATGCACAACCATATGATGCTGCTGATATGATGTATCGATTGTACAGGCTATTATTATCGTTGACAACAACATCGTTCAATAATGATAAACGAGCATGCATGTGGCGCACTTCGTTATTTGAAATTCACATACAGTGCACGTGTTCCAATAATGTGAGATTATTCTATTAGCATTTTGGAATTGTGTTGCAGCGACCTGATGCATGGTTTTATCGGTCAATTAGGGCTGGTATTGTCTTTCCTGCAAATAAAAACATTCGTTGAGGAATTCTGCTTATCACGCACAGCTTAATATTACTCCGTTATTGCGTCTTCCCGCACAACGAAACGAATGAATATACGACTCTGGGTAGGAAAGGTGGGCGAGATTGTTTGTGAAAGACAAGGTCCAGCGGACGAGCTTTGTACTCAGCCTAACTTATATTTAACCGTCTGTAAACCGAAACATCTGGCAGCCTCGATGCCTTGATATGGTTTCATGCTGCTAGCGCTCGGTGAAGCGGTTAGACAATGAAGTACTGAGTATACTGCAATAGGATTGCTATTATTTTCGCCATTGAATAGCATTTGCACAGTAGCTTCGCATATCAAAACCATACATGTATGTATGTATGATATCTTAACATGGCGCACGTGTAGTGTAATGAAAATTAGCAACATACGCAGCAAATACAAACGACGTAGGATTTTGCGGACATGTGTTGCCCACGAAGTGCGAACATGCAATATAAATCCGTAAAGGACCAATTCAGTTCCCGTAGATATATGCACGAGGTGTAAGTATGCCACATATATTGGGAGTATGTTAATTGCAGCAAATCTACGCAACTCGAAGTTAGAGTAAGTAGAGTAGAGTAGAGTAGAGTAGAGTAGAGTAGAGTAGAGTAGAGTAGAGAGCGGCAGTGACGTGGCGCAGTTCAACGGAGGTCGCGCGTGCAGAACGAGAAGCGCGTGTGTGTGGCTATGGAAGACGCCGTACGGGTTTCCCCGTTTATGCACTAGCTGTCGGCATGCCACACCCATCCTGTAACTGTTTGTAACCTGCACGTATACGTATGGCAATATTTGGAAGACTTTCAGAAGGCACCCCGAAGATATATTCGGTATGTCGTGTGAAGGTCTCCTCGATTTCAGAAGACATAAAAAATATGCCAGGAAGATGTCTTTTGGATGACGTCTGCACATCCTCCGAGGTCCGGAAGACGTCTTCTTGAATCCTTCCCAGTTTCAGAAGACATCCAGAAGATATCCAAAAGATATCTTCGGCACGTCTCATAATGTGTACCATCTTCTGAGTTTCAGAAAACGGTCAGAAGATCTTCCCGGAAGACATGCAGAAGCCATCCTGGGCATGTCGTCGAGATGTGTTCCGTACGTCTTCGGTTATTCGGAAGACATCTTCTGAGCTATTGAAGATGTCATCTGCACATCTTCTGGATGTGTTCCAGACTCCAGAAGATGTCTAGAAGATATCCATAAGATATATTTCGGGTGTGTTCTGCACATCTTCCAGGAAGATCTTCTGGACGTCTTCTGAAACTCAAAAGATAGTAGACATTATAAGACGTGCCGAAGATGTCTTCTGGACGTCTTCCAGTTGTCTTCTAGATTTCAGAAGACGTTCAGAAGACGTCCAGAAGTTAATCAGAAGATGTCCAGAAGCCATATCTTCAGATTTTCCCAGAATGTAGGGACACATCTCGGTTAGTGGAAGTTAACCGGCCTATACGCATTTTAATGTTTTTCTGTGGCACTGGAGCAGTAGAAAAGCAACTTCGCAGGCAATTTAGAGGATGCGAGATAGAGACTGTTGATATTTTCCCCGAATGGAGCCCTACATATACCGTAGTGGACATCTTGCAGTGGAATTACCAGCAGTATCCACGTCATTACTTTGATTTGATTTGGGCTAGCCCTCCTTGTATAGAGCATAGTAAAGCCAAGATCAAAGGCAAAGTTCATTTACAGTTAGCCGATCGTCGAGTTCAACAGGCACGAGAGATTAGCAGTTTGTGTGATCCAAGCATCCAACTTATTAATTCATTGAGAACCTAGCTGCATCTCGGGGTTTGTACACGCGACCAGTAATGAAAGGTCTAGCAGAACCAATTTTGACCATCTATTGCAAATCTGGAGCGCCTTACAAGAAGCCAACGCATATTTGGACCAATGCTTCTTTAAGTGTGTCTTTAACACCGTAAGGGCGAATTCGTTATTAGCGGTATGATATCAGTATGAGCGCGGAAACATCCATAACTGCCACGACGGTAGTCAAATATTGGATATTTGTGAGGTATCAGTGTCCATATTGGGGTCCCTCAACCCTTCAATGTCCACCAAACTCGAGTAGATCGAGTGGGGGACTTGGTTGAAAGTGCAGGGGTGTTCTGCTGGCAGGTGACAAAAGCGCGGTCTGTGGAGAGTGCTCTAAAGGCTTCAAATTAAGAATATGGTATTTTTTTTCATTGATATACATCATGATACGTCATCGCCCACTCATAACATAAAGTCAATAGTGGTGACATGTTCAAGGCTCATGCCCAAAAATACCCCCAGCAGCTGTTCAACAGAATTTCCTTAAGTACGGCGATGGTGGGTTAAGTATATTCATGTGTGCACATACGGTGTGAGTGATAATTAGGTGCCATACCATCCGTCTAGCTCCATAATCTAAGGTATGCGAAGAATCGTGGCAAATGGGTGTCTAGAATATAACTTCAGTTATTGCCGAAAACGTGAAAATAGGTTCCTGGAAAACAGGATCAGTATGAGCAGTATGGCAATTCGCCCTTAAGGTGTTAATGCGATGCTGCTCAGAGACGCTGTGTCCAGCGAAATCTATTCCAGACAAACATGAAAGTACGTCTCAAGCTGGAACTAGCTCTTCAAATCTGCAAGGAATGGAAGCAGCGAAAAATATATTTGGTATAGCCAGGGCGTTGATACATCATTTATCGTCTGGGAACATCAGTTGGGAGATCGGATTAATGATGTGCAGTGATGATTTATTTATTTGTCAACCGGGGGAAATATTATTCCAGGAACAAATGTGACTAGTTTCCGGAACAAGTAACTTTAGGTACTTTTTTGAGAAACGTTGATTTTCCCCGCCCGGAGCAAATATGGCTTGTTCCGGAAACAAGTTAAACAGTTGCTTCTTTCCGGGGTAAAATTGATTTGTTCCGGAAACAAGTTGAAAAGTTGCTTCGTTCCTGAGCAAATTTGACTTGTTCCGGAAACGAGTTGAAAACTTGCTTATTTCCGGAGCAAAATTGACTTGTTTTCGAAACAAGTCGAAATGATGACAGTTCCTCGGGAAATATGATATATGATAATACTTTTGGGCACGGTGACCGATTTCGATCATACCACGGTAAAAATACACCCACTAAAAGTTGCACGTACACGGAGCACCGTTGGGCGAGATTAGTACTCGGTCGGGGACGGCTGACCAACAATTTCAATGTAGGACCCCCCGCGTATGGTTTCGTGCAGACCTGAGTAATAAATCAACCCCTCCTCCGCGCGCGCCGCAAACATCCGTCGATATCGTGCAGCCTCTTCCCCAACCCCCCCTCCTCCTCCCCACGGTACTCCCACTAGCACCCCTAGCACCCCTTCAACCAGGCTGCCCCAGCTAAAAACACCCAGGTTACTTATTTCGGAAACAAGTCACATTTCCCACGAAATCCAAGAAAGTCCCCAATGTTCCTGAAATGAGTCAAATTTGCTCCGGGAAAAAATAAAACCTTTCGCCAACTGTGTCAATTTCACAAAATTTTGATGATGACAAAGAATAATTACGTAATTCGAACAAAATTAAGCGCACAGGTGCAGTTAACTAGCTGCCCGACCCAACTATTCTTACACTCTCGAGGACGCTTCGTACCTAAGGGAACCCCTCCAAACTGTGGTGGGATTAAGGGGCCCCGACGCAGGATCAAGGGTCGGAATCGAATTGTGATTTTGCAATGCAATTGTCCGATGAATCGATTATTGGTATCGAATCGATTTGGATTTGAGCCGTATAATTATGATTAATCGTGATAACTACTTTCAAACTCGCAAAAATCGCCAGTGTTAAGGGCGAAACAATTATACACTCAAATCGATGTCAACAAATGTAACGATTGTGATGGGGTGGGAGTGCCCCGCGCTATTGCCTCACATGTTATATCATTATGCGCCGCAGGCGCGAATTTTTGAACATTCCCGACTTTTTCGTTGAACACCGGAGTTATTTTGAGGCAAGGGGCTGTGCTCAGACCCCCTTGGACTTGCATTCTACCCTTGGGGTCCCCAGACTTGGATTTTGGCGCTGGGGTCAGCACCCCCTGTCGCGAACCTCTACTCCCCCCGCTATCAATCCTCGGAAGCTCATATTTGCAATATAAATTCAATATATGTTCAACGCACTGTATTGACCATCTGTAGAAACGTAGGGATTGTTGTGTGATCTTCGGTTTCAATTTAACAATGTTCGATTTTCTGATATTTTAATAACGTTTTCACAATTTGATTTGTAAACTCCCTTCCATTGTCGGTTGTCAATACATTCATATCACTATCTTTTATTAACGTTTCTCATGGCTGGAATTATTTCTTCCGCACTTTCAATATATGTATCATTTTTTATCTTTTACATTTTTTTGTCTTTATAAATCCGTAAGCATACAAACCTTTTCGTGTATTCATATAAATAATACCGGTCAACATGGCTGCATATTAGTACAGTAATCACTCACCGTTAAGAAAACCCGACGATAAGAAAGTAGCCAGCGTTTCAGGGGGGGGGGTACCCAAGTTGGTGAATATCGCTGGCTGGTTTTTGAAGGTTATGGCATGGACCAAAATAAGAAATATTGGTGCTGGCTGGCCGGCCTAAGATACGATTCTCCAATTTCTTATAGCTAAGAAAAAATTGCTGGCATTTGCAAATATTACATATGATATTATAGATATGTGACATCAATATATCACTTCTCTCAATATTTCATGTACATTTCATGTAGAACGATGCCCTTCAGTTCTAGCTAATCTGTCTCCAAAATAATTTCGTCATCAAAATCCTGCTTAAGATCCTTAAGTTGTGCACGACTTACAGGGTCCATCGTTCGAAAAGTGAAAATGTCTGGGCTAGGCGAGTGTCCATGTAGATGGCTAAGAAATGCGCTGGCTGAGTGAAGAGATCGCGGTCCACTATTCATAGCGTTTTCATAGGACGCTGGCGCTGGCAGGGGGGGGGGTACCCAAGTTGGAGAATATCACTGGCTGGCCCCATATCTCCTGTTTTCTTAAAGGTGGGTGATTACTGTAACCTCTGTTTTGTTTCTATATTCTGGAACATATGCTAAATCAGCTTGAAGTATGCGTTTATTATAACCCCCCCAAAAAAAAAAAAAAGAAATCATAAATATTTATTCTTTAAAAAATTGTCAATGGCTTGTTTGACTTGTTTTTGGATTTCTTATATATACCTCTATATATATCCTTTGATTTTAATTTTGCTGTGAAAGAACTTACATCCGATATAATCCAATTTTAGGATCAAAAAAAAAGTCTTGTATTTCATTGATATATATCTCGTTAGTTATATACAATCCTGAAATTCTAATTATTGATCGATTTTTTTATAGTAGTCAATGTATTTTCTTTTGTAATCTCCACATCTTCCCCAGATTTCCTGTCATGTTATATACGTCCGTATCTGTTAGGCCGTCCATACAGCATTGTCCTGTCTCATGCACGCCCTCCCCCCGATTTTTGACCGTTGATATGCCAACTGGTCACCATACTTAAGGGCTTCGTCTTAATCATATATATATATATATATATATATATATATATAAATTGAAATAGTAATAACTTCTTTCAAGTTTGAACGTTTTAATCATTTTTGAAAAAAAATTAATTATAATAAATGTGTTTTACGATATTATCCTCTACAGCGAGAATTATTTTTTCCGCATCTTCAACTAGATGAAACGAAATATTGTACCGTTCACTACGTAGGTTTCCTAACACTTCTAACTGGTAGAAATACGGCGACGCGGGGTTTCGGGGTTATAACCTGGGTTATTAAAGAAATAACCTATAGCTTTTCCTACTAAAACCTCTAACCGGTTATACGGCGACGCGGGGTTTACGGGGGGGTTCGGCGGTATTTCTTTTTAAACCCTACGACCACTGGGAGGAGGGTTTTGGCGTAGCGAAAAAATCCGCCGAACTTACCTACATACGATTCCTGATGTCTGCATCCCATTTCTTTAAAACCATAGGTACAATGCATCCAAATTTGATGATCGCGCACGACTTGCTGGTATATCTGCTCTCTACCGAGGCCCACATATATGTATCCCTCATCACGTGGACGATCTTCGTTATTCGGGCGAAATTAAGGTATCATCTATATTGTATATGCCTTCTCTGAATCAGACAGGCTAGATCTGGTCTTCTTCAACATATAAGTATGTGGTGCCATATACGTTTGTAAACCCGGGCCTGCAGAATTATCAAACAAACTTACATAAGCCAGTCAGGGTCTCCTTGATCGCTCATGCCTATGCGACATCAGTCGTACATGGCGAGCCGATTTTTGGGTTGCATAGCCATGCCAAAAATACGGAACGTCTCCAAGGGACTCAGAGCCCATCTGGGAAAATGGTCGTGCACTATGATCGAAGTAGCAATCCAAAGTATCACCGCAAGGGTAGTCTAGACACGCTGCTACGCGCATGGCTGTGAAGTGATATTTTTCTCCGGCAAACATGTGTACATGTCATGCAAGTTGAAATAGACATCTATGCTCTTAATTAATGCAGATCCAAAACCTTCTGGGGTTAAGAATATGCAGCAGATTTTTACAAGCTGACCGAAACTGTAGCAGCGCAGTCATAAGATTTCACACCTCTTCAAGCCATTTCTACCCGAATGTGGGGCTAATATATGTGCAATGGCACTCAATTTTCACTATTGTGTTGTCGACATCTTTGTGTACGTGGTGGTCTAGTACGCAGATTGGTTATGCATAACAGTAGCATCCCGTCAATGCGCAGTGGCGTGCAGGTTGCACTGAACCAACGTAACTGCATTGTCCGCCGCAACACATGCGAATTGTCTGTCCAAGATTCAAACATTTCGGCTACATCATCATCTGCATCATCGGCGCCATCATCATGACTACTTTGGCTGCTACGGTAAGCTTAGGACAAGACGTACGAGGCCGTGAGCTTGGCCAGTCTCTGGGAACACAAGCTGCACGCAGCATTGCGTTGCTGCATACCTCAGATTCACTCTAGTGCCAAATTTTCAAGTTTTCACCTCCAGTTGCGTGCATCGCGGTCAGTGCATTGCAGCCCATGCAAAGAGATTGGCGGATATTGCATTGTTGGATATTGAAAAGATACTCTGCTGCGTTGGTATTCTGAGAAAGACGCTATGCAGGACCAACAAACAGCATAATGGAAAGTAACAACGAAAAGCGGCGACAGGGATGTCCACTGGCGCAGTCATAAGTACGAATGGTTCTGTGACGTGGAGGAGGGATCGAATCGCTCCACAGAGACAAGCAGCATTGCCACGTGGCGGCTCTCCAAGCATCTTCATGGCGACATGTGCGGAGGCGCTTTGCGGCCGTGGATTATACTCTCTCCCCCAGTACTTTGCCACGCGCGCTCAGAGTTGCACGTGGGCGAGCCGAATGCCAAGCTCGCGGTCATTCTCAGAGTGCCTGCCCACGATGACACAACCGGGCCAGAGGCCGCCGTGCACTCAGCTTCTCGCATTAGGCAAATGCCTCCTTGTCACAAGCATGACAGGTCACTGCATGGATACAAGCTATTGCACTGACTGCACTACAGAGCACTTAGTTGGGACCAATGAGTGGTTCGCGCAGGAGAAATCCCGAGGGCTTCTAGCTCTAACAGTAAATAGTCTGTTTTAGGGGAATTGATGCATCGTGACCGATGACTGATTATCGGCACTGTGCACAGGTCATAGGCGCACATGTTCGGAATTGCATCTACGACAAGAAACGCCTCGCTCTGTCAGACTCGATCTTCATCAAGGGTGTGCTCGAGGGGTGACGAAACTGTCTGACTGAACCCTTTCTGTGGGGGTCATTGTGAGGAAGGAACGCCATTGGATGACGACTTCATTGCTGAAGCGGATGCAGGATCTAAGTGAACGCAAAAGTGCACATGCAAATTCGCAGTGGCAGCATCTTGCCACGTCAGCGCTTCCTGCCCTTCCACGCATTCATCCCTTGATCCATAGGTTGATAACATGCAATCGAACTCGACGTTCAATCCATGGAATTATGTGCTGTCGGAAAGTATCTCGGTCCAGCAGCTCCATGTCCAAGAGAATTGTCCGCACATCTGAGAATGAATAGTAACAGCGTCGTAACATACGTTGTAACACACGTTTTGTGACTGTGGCTGCACGTGCCTCTTAAAAGATCCCAATGAATGCAGGATCCAGAGAAAGTTTATGATCAGATTTACTCATTTAGTCGTCTGTTTGCTTGCAAGATTGTTATGTATCTCTGCAGAAAACTTTCGGTCAGTTTACCTCAACCCTCGACGCGCATCAGACCTGCATCGCCCCCTACGGGCGTGCTCTTCAGGATAAGTTCACAGTGGGTGTAGACATCTAATTTTAATCCAGATTGGGCGTAGACACTTCATTTCTCGATACCCCTCGAAATGAAGTGTCTACACCCAATCTGGGATGAAATGATGAATTGTCTACACCCAATCTGGATCACGATGAAGTGTCTACACCCAATCTGGATTACAATGAAGTGTCTACACCCAATTTGGATTACAATGAAGTGTCTACTCCCAATTTGGATTAAAATGAAGTGTCTACACCCAATCTAGATTACAATGAAGTGTCTACACCCAATCTGGATTACAATGAAAAGTCTACTCCCAATTTGGATTAAAATGAAGTGTCTACACCCAATCTGAATTAAAATGAAGTGTTTACACCCAATCTGAATTAAAAATGAAGTGTCTACACCCAATCTGATTAAAATGAAGTGTCTACACCCAATCTGAATTAAAATGAAGTGTTTACACCCAATCTGAATTAAAATGAAGTGTCTACACCCAATCTGGATTAAAATGAAGTGTCTACACCCAATCTGGATTAAAATGAAGGGTCTACACCCAATCTGGATTAAACTGAAGTGTCTACACCCACTGTGAACTTAATTTTGAATAAAAAGATGGCAAAGTGGGTGTGCCCGGCCAGTGGGCAATGGCGCATTCACTGGTGCCTGGGTCACCGCGCCATGCCACAACCGTTGGATGATGGCCCATAAATCACCCAGCCGTCATTGGGTGACGACACATTGGGAGGCGCCACGGCTATTAGACAATGGCCCATTGGGTGCTACCATCCTTGGGTGGCACTGCAGCCATTGGCTGATGCGAATCTGCGTCATGCCGGGGCTCCAGAGTAATGACAGGCTGGGTAATAGCCCCCCACCAAACTGTCGCTAACATCCAACCGGGTGCCCAGGGCTCGGGGGCTGAATTGCAGCCATCCACAATTGACCCAGAGATGTCAGCTGAGACGATGATGACAGCTGAGACGATGATGATAGCTGAGACGATGATGATAGCTGAGACGATGATGACGGCTAAGAAGATGATGACGGCTGAGAAGATGATGATAGCTGAGACGATGATGACGGCTGAGACGATGATGGCAGCAATGCATGCGATCCCCTTTGGAAATCTGGCGATGCGTCGCAGGGAGGGACACCAGGCCCGCCACCGTGCAATGCATCAACAGCGCTAGGCCAGGCATTAGGCCAGGCAATGCCTCCAATGCTAATTCTGCAGATCGGGTGCTCGGCGGGCGCAATGTGAGGGTCCCCCCAGGAAGCGCAGGAGCTCACTTGAACCCGGTGACGTAGAACTTCGAGTATGCCACCAGCAGCTTGCAGCCAACCTGGCCGCGAAGCTCCCGACCGTACATGTGAGAACACCACCCGCCAGCTCTGCCCCGAAATCGACGGCTAAGATCAACACAGAAGCTGCTTTCCTGCGCTCGGCACTCAGCCGCATCGTGGATGGCACAAGGAAGCCGTTAGAAAATTAGTCCCCCCCAAGAGGAATCAAGGGCAGCTCTCGGCAGCATCTCCGTGAGCCGGCCAGACGAGGGGCTCGTGTGGCCCGATGCGGCGTGTGTGCATACCTGAAGCATCCATGGGTAATGGAATCTCAGTCCAGGCGCCTGCCCTCCCCTGATCCCAGCCACATCCCGCCGCTCCACGCACCTCCCCAACCGCCCCATCCCACATTACCTCTACTACTCCGGCTCTGGCGATGATGCGCGGCCCCCAAGGGCCAAGGGCCGGCGAGGTGGACGGAAGGGCGGCGCAACCTCAGCACTAAAATCCGCCGCCAGGTGCGCCCGTTGTCGGCGGACAAGGCAAGCGTCAGCTGCGTGCGGCACTTGTCCGCGAGCTGTTGTGCCACAGAGCAGATCCCCGCAAAAACCATCCTCCAGTCTGCGTCAAACACCCCAATGAAGCCCCCGCAGAAACATGTGCATCGAGCAGCCCTGTGAGAAGCCCCCTAAGCTCAAGCACCGGGCAACCTTTCGTCCCCCCTACCCAAAAGTCAACAGCGCCATCAGCCGTCGCCGTGGAAAGCCGCCCCCGAGCGCGCACCGGGCACCGCCGCCGAGAGGCCCCCGAAGCAGCATCGGGCAACGAAGGTCGCCGGCGAGGACCGGAGTCTCAGCGGGGCCACCGGACCAGAGGCTGCAGCGGACCACACACCTGGGCGCGGCTGCTTCACAATATAGCACGCCACACGCCGCTGCAGGCAGTGCACTGTTGCAAGCTGCGCTTCTATTCTTCCAGGTGAGGAGCTTCGAAACTTGCACCCCTTCGAGGGGCATGCGGGGCAGAAGCGCCCGAGGGGCCCAACGCTGAAATGAACCGACCTATCAGGTGCCGTTATGTCATTTGATGCATCTCGCCACACGCTGACTGCACCCCAAGGGACACAGGCGCTGCAGGCAAGATGAGCAGCGCCCCAGCAAGATGTCCGACAGGGGGTGACCTTGGCGGCTAGGCCTCAAGCGCGCCGTGAAGCCCCCCCGCAGCTGAGTGGCGCGCATGACCAGTACGACAAATGCACACTTGACTCATCCGACTCACCTTCTCCTCCTTGCCGTTGGTGACGATGGCCGTCCGTTTATGGTCGTTGAAAGCCAGTATGATTGGCCCGGCGGGTTCCAGCCGCATGGCCTGTGCACTCCAAGCGCCCTCACACCGAGCCGCACGCGAGGTCCGCCGATGAAAGCCAGCCCACTGTCATCCAGGTAGAAATGAGAAGCGTTGAGGAACTTCATAGTTGCACTAATGCCACTAAAGACAGATGGAAACTACCATCGGTCCTATCGGCTTATGGTCTGGCTACCAGCGATACCGGGGTATGTCTAGGTTCTGGTTATCTTCATGGTACTTATGCTACCGTGGAGCTGTGTGTACAGTCCGGTCAGCTCGGATCATTTGTTACCGTGGTTTACCCTCCGGTACCTACTGGTTACACAGGTTTCCTGGTCTATGGCTGGGCACGGTCCGTTCCGTTGTCCGTCCCGGACGTGGAGTGGGCTACTTTTGGCATCAGTTATCTGGCCAGTGTTATTCCTGCGCCCGCCAGGGTAGACGGAGGCACAGTGTGTGCATAGTGCCACCTATGTCATGTGTGGAGACCTCTCAGCGTGCACTGATGTGGATTACTCCCGCAGTGGCCTTCACCATACACAACAAGGCGAGAAGGGGGGGGGTGCAATACTTGCAAGCCTGGAGCCTGGTAGGTAGAAGGTGACGACGCATCTTATGCCTTTTGGTGATGGTTTAAGGGATGTAGAGCTTTGATGGTAGTTTTTATTATTATTGAGTGGTTCATGCGTTTGGGGGCTCAGGCACAATTTGCGATGTGTAATTACCTACCACGGCACAATATTCCGGCGACGAAATTAATGGGATGTATGACTTCGGGGTTTGTGGCCTACAACTACTATGCCGCGGAGCATTGTGACCGAAATCCAGGCTTGCAAGTATTGCAACCCCCCCCTTCTCGCCTTGGTGTGTATGGTGAAGGCCACCGTGCGGGAGCAATCCACATCAGTGCACGCTGAGAGGTCTCCACACATGACATAGGTGGCACTATGCACACACTATGCCTCCGTCTACCCTAGCGGGCGCAGGAATAACACTAGCCAGATAACTGATGCCAAAAGTAGCCCACTCCACGTCCAGGATGGACAACGGAAAGGACCGTGCACAAACATAGACCAGGAAACCTGTGTAACCAGTAGGTACCGGAGGGTAAACCACGGTAACCAATGATCCGAGCTGACCGGACTGTACACACAGCTCCACGGTAGCATAAGTACCATGAAGATAACCAGAACCTAGACATACCCCGGTATCGCTGGTGGCCAGACCATAAGCCGATAAGACCGATAGGACCGATTTCACCTCCGCATCAGCTATATCGCGTTGGAAGTCACAACCAATGAATCTGAAGTTGCCGACGGACGGCCTGCACAGATCTGGTAGGCACCTGTGTGCAAGAGCTGAGATACTTGCCGCACTCTTGCTACGCCCTCTGTGGACACCTGGCTGGCTGGTATGAGACCCTCGCCTCTGTGGACACCTGGCTGGCTGGTATGAGACCCTCGCCTCTGTGGACACCTGGCTGGCTGGTATGACACCCTCGCATCTGCGGACACCTGCTTGCCTGGTATGAGACCCGCCTCTGCGGACACCTGGCTGGCTGGTATGAGACCCTCGCCTGCGGACACCTGGCTGGCTGGTATGAGGCCCTCGCCTCTGTGGACACCTGGCCGGCTGGTATGAGACCCTCGCTTGACTCTGTGGACACCTGGCTGGCTGGTATGAGACCCTCGCCTCTGGACACCTGGCAGGCTGGTATGAGACCTCTCCTGTGGGACACCTGGTTGGCTGGTATGAGACCCTCGCCCCTGTGGACACCTGGCCGGCTGGTATGAGACCCTCGCTCTGTGGACACCTGGCAGGCTGGTATGAGATCTCTCCTCTGTGGACACCTGGTTGGCTGGTATGAGACCCTCGCCCCTGTGGACACCTGGCAGCTGGTATGAGACCCTCGCCTCTGTGGACACCTGGCGAGCTGGTATGAGACCCTCGCCTCTGTGGACACCTGGCTGGCTGGTATGAGACCCCTGGCCTCTGTGGACACCTGGCTGGCTGGTATGAGACCCTTGCCTCTGTGGAGACCTGGCTGGCTGGTATGAGACCCTCGCCTCTGTGGACACCTGGCTGGCTGGTATGAGACCCTCGCCTCTGTGGACACCTGGCAGGCTGGTATGAGACCCTCGCCTCTGCGAGCGACCCGCACTCACTCTCTCTCGAAGCAGTGGCACCACCTGAATTTTGGAGTCAGGATTTGGAATATCCGTCGGACGCGGCGGGGTCCACGTCAGCCCCTTATCCGAAGACAAGCTCATATATACATAGCCTGCACATTCAACTCAGCCCTCGCTCAAGAAAACGTTCCAACTGGGGCATCTGCACTGCCTCACAACGTTTAGCACTATGTCAAACACGCAGCACATATATTAATGCCCCCGCCATAGGGGCGCACAGAAGTTCGCGACATCACATCCACCTCAACGCCACGCGGCTAGTGCACGCACGCTTGGCCGGTTGGCATCAGTGCAAAGTCTTACACCACCAACCTGCGCCTGATTGGGTGAAGGCGCCTGGATGATTTTCTTATGGCGGAGGTGCTCTACATACTCGCCGCCAGGCAAGCCACCACATCTTTGACAGTCCGCTTGGCTGGATGGAGAACATCGAAGCAAATCAGTGAGCCTTCGACTCGCGCGTGCGGGGAGCTCTCTCCGTCCACGAATCACACCGCAGGCGCGCGAATGAATCAAATCAGATATACCACATTGCAGCCAGTCATATCCCCATCTCTTCACAGCCCGCAGCAGAAGTCACACGTCCCCCAGAGCCCTCTTGAGCCAGTGGCAATCTCACGCCGAATGGGGGATAGCTCTTCTTTGGGGTTTGGGCGATGAATGAGTGTGCACGGTGCACCCCTGGACAGCAGCATCAGGATGTGGCCTTCCAGCGGAGGCTGCACCGAGCATCTGTGTGATCCTGGAGGCACTCCAAGGCAAAGTGGCGTGTTCCCGTTCGGTCCTCTGTGACATGCTCACCACCTACGAAATGCATGCCCCTCCAGTTGTTCATGCACGCATGACACACACGGCGCGGCGATGTAGCAGTGTGGTCATTGTGGTTAGGGGGTGCATGGCAGCGGCGGCCTGAGGGGGATGGCCTGTGGGCCGGCGGTGACCTGCGCAAGCGAGGATGGGGTGGGGTGAGAGCGGGCGCAACCTGCCAGCGTGCGGAAGAGCATGAGTAGCCCGCCCTTGCCCACCTCCACCACGCTGTTCTCGATCAACCACGTGGATTTCTGCAAGGGTGACCCAAACATCCCCAACTACCTGTAAGTCTGCCTTTGCGCGCCTCTGACGGGCTGACTTGTGGTAGGATATGTTGCATGGCATGTCGTAGGTATATATGAGAACCTGGCCGCCATGGGATGTCGTAGGTATAAGAACCTGGCCGCCAAGGCATGTCGTAGGTATGAGAACCTGGCCGCCATGGCATGTCGTAGGTATGAGAACCTGGCCGCCATGGCATGTCGTAGGTGAGAACCTGGCCGCCATGGCATGTCGTGAGGTATGCGAACCTGACGCCATGGCATGTCGAAGTATGAGAACCTGGCCGCCATGGCATGTCGTAGGTATGAGAACCTGGCCATCATGGCATGTCGAAGAGAACCTGGCCGCCACTTCGTAGGTATGAGGCCGCCATGGCATGTCTTAGGTATGAGAACCTGGCCGCCATGGCATGTCGTAGGTATGAGAACCTGGCCGCCATGGCACGTCGTAGGTATGAGAACCCGGCCGCCATGGCATGTCGTGATATGAGAACCTGGCCGCCATGGCATGTTGTAAGTGTGAGAACCTGGCCGCCATGGCATGTCGTAGGTATGAGAACCTGGCCGCCATGACATATCGTAGGTATGAGAACCTGGCCCATGGCATGTCTTAGTTATGGGAACCTGGCCGCCATGGCATGTCTTAGGCACGAGCACCTGGCCGCCATGGCATGTCTTAGGTATGCGAACCTGACCGCCATGGCATGTCGTAGGTATGAGAACCTGGCCGCCATGGCATGCCAATTCGACACTACCGTATGCCAAACACAACAAAACTTCGCATATCCATTCTTAGGTGTCTTAGAAACCACATGATTTTTGTGCGCGCAAGCAAGATCTGTCCAATTATTAGGTTGCTAGACGGTTATTGTGAGGGGGGTAATGGGTGCGAATCGAGCCAGCCATCCCGACTTACGCCCAAACCAAATCATTTCTCTAAAAATACAACGCAGCAGTCGTATCTTTTTCGCGGGTGTGCATGCTTAAATGCAGATATTTCTAGATTTTCAGCAAACGGTTCGGATGAATGAATGTACAGCCCCAAATTCTTGATAGCCAGAGCCGGCAGCTTATTGCGCCACATCGAAAGATTTCATGGAAATTCAATATTTCAGGCATCTACTTGAGAATTAATAATTATGGATTACGGATTCGGTAGGAATCTTTTGCTTCAGAATCCTTACTTAACATATGATATTATTTTTTTGCCATTTCAACCGTTGTAACTTTATTGATCGGAGTGTTCATCTGTGTCAAGTATGTAGCCACGTTGGAATGTTCGAAGGGTGAATATTATCCTAGCTCCCCGACAGAGTTTCTCGTATCGAAACGATGGCACCCGGCAAATTCGGTTCTAGCTCCTAAGTTACCTGTGGACCGTCCAAAAATGTCGCATCTGACAATGCAGACGAGTTTTTTTGTGCAATGTAGGACAAATGGCCTGGAGTCAATGAGGCCCAGTTGGCAGAAAATATTCCCCAGCGACAATACGAAGCGGTGGACGAAGGGGTGGGTTTCGAAACCCGTTTACGAAACCCACCCTTCCGAAACCCGGTCAGAGGTCCCGAGCAAGCGGCGGGCAGCACCTGGGTCCCGGGGATGGCCACATTGCCCAAGTCGCCGCGAGCCGTCCACGTCTGACCTTTATCCTGCAAGCCTCGAGAGCCCGCAGAGCCCGCAGTGACCTCAGCGCCCTCAACCGCTCGAGCACCCTCACAACCCTCACAGCCAACCGGAAATCTGGTGTTTAGTAGGCCAGCATGAAGTTCAAGCAATCATCGGGCCCACCTCCCCTTCCAGAGGTAAGACTCTCTCCAGCTCCATCCATCTGGTGTGCCTCCCATGGGAACCCGCAACTCGCAGTGGCTTCGCTCGCGATGCCCTCTTCCTCCTGAAACTGCCCACCAAATGGTGCGCACCTCCGAAGCGGCGCTCTGCTCGCGATCAGAGGCACTCCCTGGAGCTCAAACTCCGTGCACACTCCGTGGTCTCGCGCACGAGATCTCCCAAGCCGCATCCTTTGTACCGGATCTTCACTCACACAGACTCCCCTTCCTCCTCGTGTGCTCCGTCCCCATTGGCTGACCCGGGTCCCTTCTGAGGCGCCTCGCCCTCGGCCAGTCGGTGGAGGAGATCTAGCATGGGCTCGATACACGTCACCACCACAAACGGCACCATCGCCTGATTGGCAAGGAGGGCGAAACTCGCCATCACGTCAAAATCCAGCGGACGATATGAAAGGCACCTCCCGCAAGCCTTCCTGGCATGAATCCACCTGTATGCTGGGCAGAGAAGTCCGCTGGCGTTGCGAGCGTGGCCTTGCGGGATGGCGGCGTGCTCGGCACCCCCATGCGCATCCACCCCTCCGACGATTCCGCGACAGCCCGTGCTCCGCCTTCCCCAACAACGGCCCGCGCTCGCATCACCGGCGGACTCCTTTATTTGCCCGGGATACAGGCGGATTCATGCCAAGGAGGCTCGCCGGAGGCCGCCTGTCATATTGCGAGGCTGTCATATTGCGAGGTGTGAGGTGCGCTGGCCAATCACGGCCATGTGCAGGTGCTTGCAGGGATACGGTGAGTTCCACCCACCACCACGCATTCGGCCACCCGGTGGTGGTGGATAGCACCCCGCCCGCGCGGGCATCGCACCGCGGAGATCAGCACGCCCGCGGAGGGATGCGCGGAGTTGGTGGCATTCTCCCCGAAGCTGTTGTCAGCGGTGCGGCAGTGCTCCTTCTCCTCGGGCCAGCGGCTCTTGCTCAGGAGCTGGTTCTCGCGCCTACGCTCCCACCCCCTCCCCAGCGCTTCCCATCTTACGCCAAAGTATTTCTTTGTGGTCGTGCGCGCGCACCGACAGGCACAAAGCACGTTGGCCAAGGCCGGTTTGCCAGCACCCCACTGCACAGCGGTGGACAGCGGAGTCGGGCGGCGCCATGACATCGCAGGCACTGCGAGGCGTGAGGAGCGCCCGAAGGCCCAACCACCACATCAAGCAACTCGCAGTAAGAGCTTGCTCGGTGTGCAATCACTTGCGCCGTGCGCCATGCACGAGCAGCCGTGCAGTCGCAGAGGCGCTTAGGTGGCCCAGCGAGGCTTGGGGGGTCCTGATCTCCACTAGCAATTTCCGGAGAATCCAGCTGGGTGTCCCGACGTGGGTGATGAATCCTTTGATCCCCGGCGTGGGTACCTAGTGCAGCCGGTCTTCTGTGGCCACGGGGTGCCAAAGGAGTCGGTCCAAGGATAAGCCACGCACAATCATGTCTTTGGCCAATTTGATTAGGTAATTGCACACATACTTATGCGTCCTCATATACGGCTGCACACGTGGCAGCCTGTATTCCAAGCATGTCTCACACGCAGCATGACGCACGGCTCTCATTGCGTGATCCTCCGGGATCCTCAGAGACCTGTCGCCTCGAGCACCAACTACAAGGCCAAGGTGGGAAGGGGCCCGGAGAGCACCAGAAAGGTATGACCCACTCGCCGGACGATAGCACGGTCAGCTTGTTGGACAGCACCTGCGCCGCGCCCTTAGCGGCTCGTGAGGGCGGCCACCTCAGCAGCGCCGCAAGCCGCCGCCGTGTCCTACTGGTGCGGGATACCCCATCTGCTGGGCGGCGCAGGGGGCTTGGGAGGGTGCCGAGAGAGGAAAGCCCACCCGCGAAATGTGCATGCAAAGAGAGGAGGGGGAGGCGCGGGGGAAGGCGGCTGGTGCGGTGTGCGGCTACACGGGGACCCAGAGCGCGTGACGCCTCGCCAGGCACCTTGGGGATGCCGCCGTCCTCCGCGAGCCCGAAGATGGTGCGCGGCGGCGTCCATCTGACCAAGTCCTTGGTCGACGTGACGCGCACATCTCCGCCGGGCGGCCATCGTGCCTGTAACGGCCGATCCCCTGTAACTCACCAGCCGCCCGACTCCAAGCCTGCCTAGATTTTACCGGCAGTCCACCTCCGCCCCCCTTGAACTCGCTAGCAGTCCACTTTCGTCGTCAACCCCCTTGAACTCACCAGCAGCCCTCCTCTGACCCCTTGAACTCACCAGCAGCCCTCCTCTTACCCCCTTGAATTCACCAGCAGCCCTCCCCTCTAACCCACCTGGAACTCACTAGCAGCCCTCCTCTAACCCCCTGGAACTCACTAGCAGCCTCCTTCTTCCCTTGAACTCACCAGCAGCCTTCCTCTTACCCCCTGAACTCACCAGCAGCCTTCCTCTTACCCCCTGGAACTCACCAGCAGCTCACCTCTAACCCCCCTGGAACTCACTAGCTGCCTACTATAACAACCTTCTGCTCGTTGAGGTGCAAGGCTCAGACTTTGGCGCGCACCTTCGGCTTGATGTGGGGGGCGTGGTGCTCAAAGGGGGCATGCGTGGAGGGACCGCGCACCTTCGGCTTGATGTCGCGGATGCATTCCCCTGAGCTCTCGGTGTAGAACAGCAGCAACGTCCCTGCAGAGGCCTCGGCCCACACAAACTCCCTCGGCAGACGAACAACGGAGACGGAACAGACAGCTTCAGAGCGCCTGCGCAGCAGCTGGGCGGGCGGGCGGCGGGCAGGGCCCCGCACCATCCTCGGTGAGATGCGGGACGGGACCCCACTGCGCGCCGCGCTTCCGCACAGGAAGCGGCCACGAGTGCGCCCAGCTCTTGCCAGACGAGTCCCGTGAGACGCTAATCCGAATGTGCTGATCGTTTTCGCCTGCCCCGCAACCGCCCTCCCCCCTCCAACCCCGTCTCTCATCGTCGCACACAGGCCGTCCCACTCCCCACTCAGCCACCCCTGTTGCATTGCGTTGAGTTGCGCCCCATACCCCCGCCCCCGCTCCTCATGTTACACCCGTCATTACCCCCGCAGGCGCACCCATGCCGTCCCCGATCCTCACTACCATGGCTCCCCCTCTCCGCACGCGCCACAGCCGATCCCTATGCCCAGGCTGCACCACAGCTGCACCTAGACCCCTGATTATCACCCATTACTAGTGAAACTAGGCCGCCCCTCTCCTCAACCACGCCGAGGTTGAGCTGCAGAAGGCGAAAAGGGAACTAGCCTACAGCGCCCTCGCACCATGAGGAGACACCGAGGCGTGCTGAGCATGGAGGCTGATGGGCGTGGATGTGCCCTCGATGCTGCTGGGCCCTCGCGGCGCAGTGTGGATATATGGGCCAGGGTGTGCCGCAGAGGGGGGCTCAAGCAAATGGCGGAGACTGCGCGAGAGGCTCGAGAAGAGGGGCCGCAGAGGGGGGCTCAAGCAAATGGCGGAGACTGCGCGAGAGGCTCGAGAAGAGGGGCCGCAGAGTGGGGCTCAAGCAAATGGCGGAGACTGGCGCAGAGGCTCGAAGAGGGGCCGCAGAGGGGGGCTCAAGCAAATGGCGGAGACTGCGCAGAGGCTCTAGAAGAGGGGCCGCAAAGGGGGCTCAAGCAAATGGCGGAGACTGTGCGAGAGGCTCTAGAAGAGGGGCCGCAGAGGGGGGGACTCGAGCGGGGGGCTGGCAACACACCTTCCGTGTCCCAGGCGGCCTGCCAAGCAGCGAAGATGGTTTTGTTCGGCAGCAGTGCCAGGGCGGGCATGTGATGGTACCTCAGCCCTGGCGCACCGTGCCACCCTCAGTGCCAGGGCGGGCATGTGATGGTACCTCAGCCCTGGCGCGCCGTGCCACCCTCAGTGCCAGGGCGGGCATGTGATGGTACCTCAGCCCTGGCGCGCCGTGCCACCCTCAGTGCCAGGGCGGGCATGTGATGGTACCTCAGCCCTGGCGCGCCGTGCCACCCTCGGCCGGAACACTCACAGCACCGCCCCTAGGGTGAGCATGTGATGGTACCTCAGCCCTGGCGCGCCGTGCCACCCTCGGCCGGAACACTCACAGCACCGTCCCTAGGGTGAGCATGATGGGCGTGATGGGCGCCATGGTGGGCGTGATGGGCCTGATGGTGGGTGTAGCGAGCACTGCTGGGTGTGATGGGCGCGGCGGTGGGCGATGGGCGCAATGGTGAGTGTGACGGGCGCGATGGTGGTGACGGCGCGAGCGGTGAGTGTAGCGAGCACTGCTGGGTGTGATGGGCGCGATGGTGGCGCGATGGCGCAATGGTGAGTGTGACGGGCGCGATGGTGGGTTTGATGGGCGCGATGGTGGGCGCGATGGGCGTGACGGTGGGTGTGGTAAGCACTGTTGGATGTGTTCGGCGCGACGGTGGGTGTTATGGCAAGGTCGGCCTGATGGGTTTGGTGTTGCCATGGGTTTGGTACGCGATCGAGGCAAGACAAACCTTGCTCAAGTGCCTTCTTGTCACACTTAGAGTCTTCTGCACACGCCACACCAACGGGCTCAGGCTCAATCCTTTCCCGCCATCCACTTCGGCCCATGCCCGTGCTAGCATGGGGGGGTTAAGGTTCCGCCCCCAGCACCCTTGAATCCTAGGCACCAAGGCTCTTAGACCGCATCATACATACGGAGGGATAGGAAGAGAGAGCATGCAGCTTGCCAGCGGACAGCCCAGTGGCCACCTATCAGGGGGCCCAGTGGCCACCTATCAGGGGAGGTTCAACGAGTTCCATTCGCACTTTTAGATTTGCCGCAGTCGGCGCGCTGGTGCTGGCTGACGGTGCCCGTGCCGTGAGTCTGGACCTGCAAGGCCGCGGGCACGGGGCAGCGCTCAACTAACTTGTACCTGCAGTGTTGCTCGGGCCGGCGGGTGCGCCCCAGATATCACCCGCGGCGGTCAGCTCAACAACGAGACTGACACTCGACCATCGTGAATGTCCACGTTGGCTTTGGCGATATCCATATATCATGGTAGTGGTAGTGATAATAGTATTAGTAGTATTATTATCATCATTAGTAGTAGTAGTAGTAGTAGAGGTAGTAGTAGAGGTAGTAGTAGAGGTAGTAGTAGAGGTAGTAGTAGAGGTAGTAGTAGTAGTAGTAGCAGCAGGAGTGGTGGTGGTGGTAGTAGAGGTAGTGGTAGTAGTAGTACATCCTGGTCCATTACCGTTTAAGACATATCCTATGTGGCATCCACATGCCGTCATCGTGTACCATCCAGTGCGCATCCCTGCAGTGCGTGCACCACCGCTAGGCGGAGTATCCAGGTCATCCTGATGTTCTACGTGAAGTGGGCTTTGTCTTCTGCAATAACGGCATGTGGACCACATTCCCGGCTCAATGGTGGTCGGGACCAATCCGGGCACTGGAGCATGGAGCGGCGGCAAGGACCACTCTGATGGAGGGCGACGCGCATACGGCGGCAACAATGATAGCTAGGTCGGCTGAAAACGGCTTTACATTTTACATACACGATGACGCGGGATTCTCAATGGTATCAGCTGTCACGGCAAAGTCTGGAGAGAAGCCCTCGCCCGCTCCAGTAGTAGGTGGGTGAGTGTGCAGGCCAGAGCGGTGGTGTACGCACTGCATGGATGAGCACTGCCTGGCGCAGGATGATGGCCCAGGCATGACATTTAGGATATGTCTACAACGCTGACGGACCAGGATTCACTAGTACCACCATCACCATTAATACTGTTGCTGCTGCTACCGCTGCTACTGCTACTACTGGCACCGCTACCGCTACTGCTACTGCTACTGCTACCATGATACCTGTACGCCGTTGGTGCTAACGCTATATCAAGCCTCAGAGGTCAGAGGACAGCATGACCGCGCAGGAGTGCTGATGGAACACGCTCCGTGCACCGCAGGCTAGGGGGGCGTGGGGCGCTACCCAGTAGGACTTCCGCAGGGAGGCCTGGTGCCCGTTGTACCACGAGGCGCACCCCATCTTCTCCTCGGTGGGGGACGCCACCGGCTCCGCACCGCCCTGCAACGTACACAAGATGTGCCACGCCTCATGCGCCGGGTACGGTGGCCCACATAGCCGCCACCAACCTGCTTCTTCAGGAGAACCCCGTGCAGGCATGCGCGCCGCCGAGCGTCGCGCTGACGTGCCGATGACCTCATCGGCATGTACCGCGAGGTCTGAAACGGTTACTCCCGGTTCGATGGGCTGGGGGACCCTTGAGCTGGTTCCCTGTCAGTGCGAAAACGCGGCGGCGCGCACGCCTGTCTGTCATGCACAGCAGGCCTGTCATGCACAGCGGGCCTGTCATGCACAGCGGGCCTGTCATGCACAGCGGGCCTGTCATGCACAGCGGGCCTGTCATGCACAGCGGGCCTGTCATGCGCAGCGGGCCTGTCATGCGCAGCAGGCCTGTCATGCGCAGCGGGCCTGTCATGCACAGCGGGCCTGTCATGCACAGCGGGCCTGTCATGCACAGCGGGCCTGTCATTCACAGCGGGCCTGTCATGCACAGCGGGCGGCATCCAATGGATCGCCTGCAGCTCGTCCATCCCAGGGATTGGGCGGCTTGCTTGTCCTGGCGTCCATCTCTTTGAAAATCAGCATCCTGGTCACTGGCCTGCCTCAAAGGCTCCACGCAACCGCATGGTATACCCACGCTGGGGACCACAGCTTCCGCGCACTCGTCGGGAAATCTGGAGACTTTGGAGCTCCGTGAGAATCGAGCCCCCCTCCGCCGCACCGAGCCAATGCACCGCTCAGATGCTCCGATCATCAAACAAGTGAGTCCCACTGCGGACCTCCTCGGGCGAGACAGGTTGGTCATAGAGGTGACATAGGTGCAGGCGCAGCCGCGATCATGGGTACCAGATGCCAGGCTGCCGAGGGCAACGTGGACATCCAGGGTTTTAGGGTTTAGGTTTTGGGTTCCGTGGGAGGCATTGCATGGAAGGAAGGGGGTGGGGGGCTGGTGTTTGGGCTCGAGGAGTGGCATTGGGCCACCTCCCGGGAAGAGGCGGTGTAGCACTGGCCAGTCCGGTAACAGTATGGGCACGGGTCTCGTAGCGTGACCACCACAGAGCGGGAAGAATACCGCAAAAGTGCTGGATCGGGGATCGGAGGATGGAGATCCTTCGTTGCTGACGTGGCATTGCCTGCAACTTGTTTCCGCCGTCTCTCCCTAACGGGAGTTGGATGCCCACCCACTCACCGTATCGGCTTCAAGTTCGTCGTTGTCGTCTTTTATCTCCTCCATCACGGCATCCAATCGGCTCGAGGTCACCTCCCGGTTTTCCACAACCATCTGCGCCCCACAGCAGACCCGCCGCTGCCGCGCTCACGCACGCCGACACAACCACCTTCACCAGTCGACTGCTGGGAAGAGGGCGAATGGCGTTGCCACAGATCCTCTGTGGCGGAATGTGAGGACCACCGCAAGTCACATGCACCAACCTAGCCAATAATGGTTTTGTGCTGATGATCGCAGCGCATCGCGTCTTCACCAAGCTGCCAAGAGCACAGCAGAGCATAGCCGGCGCGCCGCAGAGCACAGCCGGCGCACAGGAGGGGGATCTGCAAGCCGCACCGCTTCCTGCTCCAGGCTTGCAAGCTCGGACTCCAGACTCGCATCGTCCTCCGCCCCTGTCCCCACCTCCCGGCCCACTGAGCCTCGAAACCTCTGATACACAAGTAACGAATGGGCGGAATGGTCAGGGAAGGGCTTCGCGAACAGGGGGCAGGGTGAAGGCAAGGAAGAACAGTCTTCCAGAAGGGGGCGCCAGGAAGGGGGCTCTACAAATTCGGATTGCAGCAAGCTGTCTATCCTGCCCCCTCCCGCCCCCCCTAGCTGTCGAGCCCCCTAGCTGTCTATCCTTACCCCCTCCCTGCTGTCTATTCTGCACCCCCCAGGTGTTAGGCAGTCTCCTTTTGATGAAATATATCGGCGGTGTGCTTTGGCCAATCCAGACTAGTGTGGACAAAACGAGATAAATAAATACAACCTATGAATAAATAAATGCGACAAAACGAGATGCGTACAAGGGGAAGGCCGCACTGTGCGGAGTGACGGGGGCATGCGTGGACAGGGGGGGCAGGAAGGTTGCATTCCGCCCAGGAGACATCCATTGCGAACTGCACCAATCACCAGGCCGAGGGCGCACCCCTCGTGCCAGTCACTCAGGCGGCGCGGAGCTCTGGCGAGCGCCCCCCTCATTCCCCCCACTCAGGTCTCTCCCGGGTCTGCCCCAATAACTTATTATTCCACCCACTCAGATCTCCTCCGAGTCTGTCCGAACAGCTCCATGCGCCTCCTGGAGGCTCACCTTTATTACTCAAACTCGGCACCTCGTCGGCGTTCTCAGTCGCCGCCGTCGACATCGTTGAGGCCATCGCTGTGCTGCCAGCAGCGCTTACCGGGGAAGGGGGACTCTGCACAGGACACCCAAGGCCTCTCTCAGAAAGCAATGGGGGCAAAGGCGACGAGCGGAGGATGCGGCGACAGCGAGATGGGGATGCGTAAGGTGCGGCACATTCTGCGCTCCGAGGCGCAAGTGAGGGCGCGCTGCACCGCGTGGGGCGCACGAGCTCGAGGGCTTGAAGTGGTCGAGACCGCGCCTGCGTGATGGGCCGGTTGTGAAAGTGTGCCGTTGCGAAGGGGCTCCTGGTGCAAGCGCACGTGGCTGTGCCGCACAGGTCATGCATATGTGTGCTGATGTTGCATGCGCGCAAGAGGCATAACTGGCTTGCCACCTGCCTTGCCACCTGTCTTGCCACCTGTGCTCGCACCTGTCTTGGCACCTCTCTTGCCACCTGCCTTGCCACCTCTCTTGCCACCTCTCTTGCCACCTCTCTTGCCATCTGGCTTGCAACCTGGTTTGCCACCTGTGCTGGCACCTGTCTTGCCACCTGTGCACTCATGCCAGCAGAGGCATGTCTCTTGCGTATGCTACAGCGCAGACAAGGCGTTTACAACGGTCGCCCAATTCTTGCCTAGGGCACCCGTGCCTTAGCCGCGGCGCCATGGGCGCGCCACCACCGGCATCTACCAGGCAATGAATGTGGCATTAGGGGCGGGCGGATAGTCTCTATCCCAGCCTAAGGCGCAGGGAGGTAGGAGGGGGGATCGAAGGGTCTAAGTCTGCAGGGGAGTTGCATAAAGTTATGTTGGGACATCTTGATCATCATATATGTGTGTGCTTATCCTTGGACCGACTTCTTTGGCAGATAGCAATAGACCGCCGTCTCGTCATGTGTGTGTGCTCACCCTTGGACCGACTTCTTTGGCACCAGGTAGCCACAGACCGCCGTCATCATATGTGTGTATGTGTGCATTCATCGTGTATATGATGCCGCTCGTAGAGTTCAACGGGCGAATACAGCTCCGGGATGTGGCTCGGAGGTTTGCAGCAGGCGCATATAGAACTTGTGGACGAGGCTCATAGGCCGAGTAGCTAAAAGCGAAGCCAATGACTGGGGCCCACACGGAATCGAGACTGAGGGTGCGATAGATAGTGTTGTAGGGTTTGGGCCGTGGATTGTAGCCTGTAGATTTAGATTTTCTAATTCAGATTTTGACGGTCACAATTTAAGGACTCGCCAGCATACTATCTGGTGATGCATAAATCATAGTGGCTGTGACTGAAGCGACGAGACGCGGCCAGCGGGATTCAAGCGCTTGTGCGTGGAGGAGGGGAGGGTCTGCAGAGGGGAGTCATAAGGTCTACGATAACCCCCAAGATCGCTGACATCCCAAGCTTCTCCTCACCACCCACACAAACCCGCACGGCTTCGTACTGAGATTCAGTGCACCTATGCTGACCCTACGCCAATCCTTGCCGAGCGGCAGATGTGTCAGAGCCTGAGACCTCGGGAGCGTGCCAAACTCGAAACGCACCATGAGCGAGTCGGTGCGCTGCTGCAGCTTCTGAAGAGCGCTCTGTGTGCTCCCACGACCGCAACCTCATTCGCTTGAGGTCCTCATCCACGGCCCTCGTATCGTGCAAAGCTCGGGGGCACGCGCTCGAACCATACACTACACCGGCCACTTCAGCCGAGCGGCTACGTGGCCCCGCATCAGACTGGTGGCAGCAGCGAGGCTTGGCCACGGCACGAAGAAGCAGGGCAGGGCGGGGCACCTCGAGGGCCTCAAGGGAGTCCATGTTGTCGAAGTCGACCACCCCGAGGGAATTCAGAAGGTCCGCGGTATTCACCGGCGGTGCCACCGGGAGGGAAGGTGAGGGCTCCGGCAGGGGAGGGCTCGGAGGAGGTGAAGGCGAGGGGGGCAAGGTAGCAATCTGCAGTGCGCGGGATCCGCCAGGTCAGAAAACTGTGGAAGCCATTGTGTTGGTCTCCCACCACGCATCTCAGCAACTCGTACCCCACGATGCTTGCAACCCCACGATGCTTGCAACCCCACGATGCTTGCAACCCCACGATGCTTGCCACCCCACCATGCTTGCAACCCCGCCATGCTGTTGCAACCCCACCAGAGAAGGTAACCCCACCATGTTGAAACCCTCCCAATTATGCTTCAAAACCCACCGAGGAGTCTCGACAACTACCCACCCCACCATAAGCTTGCAACCCCACCATGCCAACAGAGTCTGATTCGATAGTGAGACACCACCAGTGCGCAAGCAACAGAGCCTGATCTTATAGAGACACCAATGAGGCGTACAACAGAGTCTGATTCTGGGATAGTGAGACACCACCGAGGCAGGCCAACAGAGTCTGGATCCGATCGTAAGGCACCACCAGAGGCGTGCTGGGGCCAGAGTCTGATTCACCAGATAGTGAGACATCACCATGCGTGCCAACAGAGTCTGATCTGATAGTGAGACACCACCATGCGTGCCAAATGAGTCTGATCTGATAGTGATTCACCACCATGCGTGCCAACAGAGTCTGATCCGATCGTGATACAGCGCCATCTATATGCACAGGTCAGTAAAATACAATGCACTTCGCTTATTGAAATATCACAAATACCATATACAAATTCGACATTCGCAAGCATCACATGACAAACAATGGAGAAAGATTGGGCAGGTATGTCGCTACTCATGTTCCAAGTGTGAACCCTTACTAATTCCACCCGCACCGTCACTAAGATCCTCGTGTGATCCCTAAATAAATTCTCCCATATTGCCACTCATGTTCCACGTGCGACCCCTAACTAAATCCACCCTAACTAATCGAATCTTCACTGCTATCGATGCTCCGTGTGAGAACCCTGACTTTTTACATCCTCGCTGCCCAAAAGATCCTTCCACCAAATGTTTATGTGTCCGTGCATACCAGCAGACGAATTCATTACGCCGTACTGAGACCCCACCATGCATTCTGATGGGTGCTAGTCCGACGGTACATTCCAACAGCTGCTGAAAGAGAAGATGCTTCCACCATAATGAGACCCAACCATGCACTTCAAAATATGCTGATTCAGCCTTGTATTGCAATGGAGTTTGATCCAACAGTGCACGCCAACAAGTGGTGCCGCTGGGAACCCACTGTGAGCCCAAACACATGACAAGCGCAATATGGATCCCGATAAATGCTATGATCCCAAATAGATAAGCGAGTCCACAAGTGGTTTCCGACAGCTTATCACCGTGTCATGGATCTAAACAAAAGGCGAGTCCATTATTACTTGCAGCAGATAATTAGCCAAATTCGGAAACCCAACAGATGGCAACCAGTATACATCCCTAAACCAGTGAACCCAATACGATTCCCAAAAGTTGGTGACCGTTGATCCCAACAGAGAGTTCACTCCAGATGGATCCCCAACGAATGGCGACCCTGATATGATTCCAAACAAATATGTAATCTTTGGATCTTAACAGATGGTCGACTTGTCGAATCATAGTCAACTAGTACTCGGAAGTCGTTTGTTGTGTACCATAATACACGGTTCCCTCTTGTGAATGGGAAGAAGAAGGGAAAACGCAGGCAGTGACGTTGTTGCGTGATCATCCTTAAGTTCACACTCGCCGGAGTCGCGGCCACAGGCCGACTCCGCCTCCAGAAGGCGCTCTTCATCCGAGGTCTCCGAGGTCCCGAGAAAGCAAAGAGGTACTTGAGCAGAAGCTCAGCGCGAGTTCGCTGAGATCGCGCGCATACCTCCTCCTGCGATTCAGGCTCAACCTCCACAGCCGCATCGCTGTCTGATACACCAGACGTCGAGGCGTCAGTGTCGGCGGCGTCCTCCTCGGACTTCGAGTCATCGCTCTCGCCACCATCCGCCGAAGCCAGTAACTCTTCGCCGCGAGAGCTTTCCTCCAGGTCTTGAGCCGTGTCCGCTATGGAACAGCAAAGTCATCATAAGGTCTCTCAATAAGGTACGAGGTTAGCCAAAGGGATCTCGCAGGGTCACTCTAGCGCGTCTACGCGCGAAAAGTTGGGCTCAAGCGCGTCCGTGAAGTGCGCTGCACCACGCGGACGGGCGTGAGGCTGCTTTGAACAGGTTACTTGCTGGTCACAATATATGCCAGGGGAAGGTTTGCTG
>LGRX02002693.1:0-11450 GCA_001247695.2 Cymbomonas tetramitiformis | reverse complement strand
GATAAGTTATGTATGTTTGAATTATGGTGTTTTTTTATGAGTCACTTCTGTAGTTAAGATAACGTGCGTTTCGTGTGTCTGCAAATTGTTGATTTGTTTCGTGTGCTTAAAATATGTTTAAATAATGTTTATAAAATGTGGTGTATTAATTTGCTGAAATATGGTAGCTTTAGTGGATAAGTTATGTATGTTTGAATTATGGTGTTTTTGATGTGTGACTTATAATGTTAAAAGAACGTGCGTTTCGTGTGTGTGCAGATTATCGGTTTTTTTCAAGTGCGTGAAATATGTTGAAATAATGTTAATAAAATGTGGTGTGTTAATTAGCTGAAATGTGGTAGCTTTAGTGGATAAGTTATGTATGTTTGAATTATGGTGTTTTTAATGTGTGACTTCTGTGGTTAAAATAACGTGCGTTTCGTGTGTCTGCAAATTGTTGATTTGTTTCGTGTGCGTAAAATATGTTGAAGTAATGTTAATAAATGTGGTGTATTAATTTGCTGAAATATGGTAGCTTTAGTGGATAAGTTATGTATGTTTGAATTATGGTGTTTTTGATTTGCGACTTCTGTTGTTGAAATAACGTGCGTTTCGTGTGTCTGCAAATTGTTGATTTGTTTTGTGCACGTGAAATATGTTGAAATAATGTTAATAAAATGTGGTGTATTAATTTGCTGGAATGTGGTAGCTTTAGTGGATAAGTTATGTATGTTTGAATGATGGTGTTTTTAATGTGTGACTTCTGTGGCTAAGATAACGTGCGTTTCGTGTGTCTGAAAATTGTTGATTTGTTTCGTGTGCGTGAAATATGATGAAGTAAAGTTAATAAAATGTGGTTTATTAATTTGCTAAAATGTGGTAGCTTTAGTGGATAAGTTATGTATGTTTGAATTATGGTGTTTTTGATGTGTGACTTCTGTTGTTGAAATAACGTGCGTTTCGTGTGTCTGCAAATTGTTGATTTGTTTTGTGTACGTGAAATATGTTGAAATAATGTTAATAAAATGTGGTGTATTAATTTGCTGGAATGTGGTAGCTTTAGTGGATAAGTTATGTATGTTTGAATTATGGTGTTTTTTATGTGTGACCTATGTTGTTAAAAAAACGTGCGTTTGGTATGTCTGCAGATTATTGGTTTTTTTCAAGTGCGTGAAATATGTTGAAATGATATTGAAAAAATGTGGTGTGTTAATTTGCTGAAATATGGTAGCTTTAGTGGATAAGTTATGTATGTTTGAATTATGGTGTTTTTAATGCGTGACTTTTGTGGTTGAAATAACGTGCGTTTCGTGTGTCTGCAAATTGTTGATTTGTTTCGTGTGCGTGAAATATGTTGAAATAATGTTAACAAAATGTGGTGTATTAATTTGCTGAAATATGGTAGCTTTAGTGGATAAGCTATGTATGTTTGAATTATGGTGTTTTTGATGTGTGACTTCTGTGGTTAAAATAACGTGCGTTTCGTGTGTCTGCAAATTGTTGATTTGTTTCGTGTGCGTGAAATATGTCGAAAAAATGTTAATAAAATGTGGTATATTAATTTGCCGAAATGTGGTAGCTTTAGTGGATAAGTTATGTATGTTTGAATTATGGTGTTTTTGATGCGGAACTTCTGTTGTTAAAATAACGTGCGTTTCGTATGTCAGCAAATTGTTGATTTGTTTCGTGTGCTTGAAATATGTTAAAATGATATTAATAAGATGTTGTTTATTAATTTGCTGGAATGTGGTAGCTCTAGTGGATAAGTTATGTATGTTTGAATTATGGTGTTTTTGATGTGTGACTTAGGTTGTTAAAAAAACGTGCGTTTGGTATGTCTGCAGATTATTGGTTTTTTTCATGTGCTGAAATATGTTGAAATAATGTTAATAAAATGTGGTGTGTTAATTTGCTGAAATATGGCAGCTTTAGTGGATAAGTTATGTATGTTTGAATTATGGTGTTTTTAATGTGTGACTTCTGTTGTTAAAATAACGTGCGTTTCGTGTGTCTGCAAATTGTTGATTTGTTTCGTGTACGTGAAATATGTTGAAATAATGTGAATAAAATATGGTGTATTAATTTGCTGGAATGTGGTAGCTTTAGTGGATAAGTTATGTATGTTTGAATTATGGTGTTATTAATGTGTGACTTCGGTGGTTAAGATAACGTGCGTTTCGTGTGTCTGCAAATTGTTGATTTTCTTAGTGTGCGTGAAATATGTTGAAATAATGTTAATAAAATGTGGTGTATTAATTTGCTGAAATATGGTAGCTTTAGTGGATAAGTTATGTATGTTTGAATTATGGTGTTTTTGATGTGTGACTTCTGTGGTTAAAATAACGTGCGTTTCGTGTGTCTGCAATTTGTTGATTTGTTTCGTGTGCGTGAAATATGTTGAAATAATGTTAATAAAATGTGGTGTATTAATTTGCTGAAATGTGGTAGCTTGAGTGGATAAGTTATGTATGTTTGAATTATGGTGTTTTTGATGTGCGACTTCTGTTGTTAAAATAACGTGCGTTTCGTATGTCTGCAAATTGTTGATTTGTTTCGTGTGCGTGAAATATGTTGGAGTAATGTTGATAAGATGTGGTGTGTAAATTTGCTGAAATATGGTAGCTTTAGTGGATAAGTTATGTATGTTTGAATTATGGTGTTTTTTATGTGTGACTTCTGTGGTTAAAATAACGTGCGTTTCGTGTGTCTGCAAATTGTTGATTTGTTTCGTGTGCGTGAAATATGTTGAAATAATGTTAATAAAATGTGGTGTATTAATTTGCTGGAAATATGGTAGCTTTAGTGGATAAGTTATGTATGTTTGAATTATGGTGTTTTTAATGTGTGACTTCTATAATTAAAAAACGTGCGTTTCGTGTGTTTGCAAATTGTTGATTTGTTTCGTGTGCGTGAAATATGTCGAAAAATGTTAATAAAATGTGGTGTGTAAATTAGCCGAAATATGGTAGCTTTAGTGGATAAGTTATGTATGCTTGATTTATGGTGTTTTTAACGTTGCCTTCCGTTGTTTAAAAAAACGTGCGTTTCGTGTGTCTGCAAATTATTAGTATTTTTTGTGTGCGTGAAATATGTTGAAATATTCTTAATAAAATGTGGTATGTTAATTTGCTGCAATATGGTAGCTTTAGTGGATAAGTTATCTGTGTTTGAATTGTGGTGTTTTTAATGTGTGACTTCTATAATTAAAAAAACGTGTGTTTCGTGTGTCCGCAAATTGTTGATTTGTTTCGTGTGCGTGAAATATGTCGAGAAAATGTTAATAAAATGTGGTGTGCTAATTTGCTGAAATATGGTAGCTTTAGTGGATAAGTTATGTATGTTTGAATTATGGTGTTTTTGATGCGGAACTTCTGTTGTGAAAATAACGTGCGTTTCGTGTGTCTGCAATTTGTTGATTTGTTTCGTGTGCTTGAAATATGTTGAAATAATGTTAATAAAATGTGGTGTATTAATTTGCTGAAATGTGGTAGCTTTAGTGGATAAGTTATGTATGTTTGAATTATGGTGTTTTTGATGTGTGACTTCTGTTGTTAAAAAAACGTGCGTTTGGTATGTCTGCAGATTATTGGTTTTTTTCATGTGCTGAAATATGTTCGAAATGATGTTAATAAAATGCGGTGTGTTAATTTGCTGAAATATAGTAGCTTTAGTGGATAAGTTATGTATGTTTGAATTATGGCGTTAGGTGTTTTTAATGTGTGACTTCTGTCGTTAAAATAACGTGCGTTTCGTGTGTCTGCAAATTGTTGATTTGTTTCGTGTACGTGAAATATGTTGAAATAATGTGAATAAAATGTGGTGTATTAATTTGCTGGAATGTGGTAGCTTTAGTGGATAAGTTATGTATGTTTGAATTATGGTGTTTTTTTTATATGTGACTTCTGTGGTTAAGATAACGTGCGTTTCGTGTGTCTGCAAATTGTTGATTTTCTTAGTGTGCGTGAAATATGTTGAAATAATGTTAATAAAATGTGGTGTATTAATGCTGGAAATATGGTAGCTTTAGTGGATAAGTTATGTATGTTTGAATTATGGTGTTTTTGATGTGTGACTTCTGTGGTTAAAATAACGTGCGTTTCGTGTGTCTGCAATTTGTTGATTTGTTTCGTGTGCGTGAAATATGTTGAAATAATGTTAATAAAATGTGGTGTATTAATTTGCTGAAATGTGGTAGCTTGAGTGGATAAGTTATGTATGTTTGAATTATGGTGTTTTTGATGTGTGACTTCTGTGGTTAAAATAACGTGCGTTTCGTATGTCTACAAATTGTTGATTTGTTTCGTGTGCGTGAAATATGTCGAAATAATGTTTATAAAATGTGGTTTATTAATCTGCCGAAATTTGGTAGCTTTAGTGGATAAGTTATGTATGTTTGAATTATGGTGTTTTTAATGTGTGACTTCTATAATTAAAAAACGTGCGTTTCGTGTGTTTGCAAATTGTTGATTTGTTTCGTGTGCGTGAAATATGTCGAAAAATGTTAATAAAATGTGGTGTGTAAATTAGCCGAAATATGGTAGCTTTAGTGGATAAGTTATGTATGCTTGATTTATGGTGTTTTTAACGTTGCCTTCCGTTGTTTAAAAAAACGTGCGTTTCGTGTGTCTGCAAATTATTAGTATTTTTTGTGTGCGTGAAATATGTTGAAATATTCTTAATAAAATGTGGTATGTTAATTTGCTGCAATATGGTAGCTTTAGTGGATAAGTTATCTGTGTTTGAATTGTGGTGTTTTTAATGTGTGACTTCTATAATTAAAAAAACGTGTGTTTCGTGTGTCCGCAAATTGTTGATTTGTTTCGTGTGCGTGAAATATGTCGAGAAAATGTTAATAAAATGTGGTGTGCTAATTTGCTGAAATATGGTAGCTTTAGTGGATAAGTTATGTATGTTTGAATTATGGTGTTTTTTACTATGTGACTTCTGTTGTTAAAAAAACGTGCGTTTCGTTTGTGTGCAAATTGTTGGTATTTTTCGTGTGCGTGAAATATGTTGAAATAATGTTAATAAAATGTGGTGTGTTAATTAGCCGAAATATGGTAGCTTTAGTGGATAAGTTATGTGTGTTTGAATTATGGTGTTTTTAATTGTGTGACTTCTGTTGTTAAAAAATAACGTGCGTTTCGTGTGTCTGCAAATCGTTGATTTGTTTCGTGTGCGTGAAATATGTTGAAAAAATGCTAACAAAATGTGGTGTTTTAATTTACTGATATGTGGTAGCTTCAGTGGATAAGTTATGTGTGTTTGAATTATGGTGTTGGTACAATGCGACTTCTCTTGTTAAAAAAACGTGCGTTTCGTGTGTCTGCAAATTGTTGATTTGTTTCGTGTGCGTGAAATATGTTGAAATAATGCTAATAAAATGTGGTGTAGTAATTTGCTGAAATGTGGTAGCTTAAGTGGATAAGTTATGTGTGTTTGAATTATGGTGTTTTTAATGTGTGACTTCTGGTGTTAAAATAACGTGCGTTTCGTGTGTCTGCAAATTGTTGATTTGTTTCGTGTGCGTGAAATGTGTCGAAAAATGTTAATAAAATGTGGTGTGTTAATTAGCCGAAATATGGTAGCTTTAGTGGATAAGTTATGTATGTTTGAAGTATGGTGTTTTTAATGTGTGACTTCTGTTGTAAAAAGAAAAACGTGCGTTTCGTGTGTCTGCAAATTGTTGGTATTTCTCTTGTGCGTGAAATATGTTGAAATAATGTTAATAAAACGTGGTGTGTTAATTTGCTGCAATATGGTAGCTTTAGTGGATAAGTTATGTATGTTTGAATTATGGTGTTTTTTAATGTGTGACTTCTGTCGTTAAAAGAAAAACGTGCGTTTCGTGTGTCCGCAAATTGTTGATTTGTTTCGTGTGCGTGAAATATGTCGAAAAAATGTTAATAAAATGTGGTGTAGTACTTAGCCGAAATATGGTAGCTTTAGTGGATAAGTTATGTATGTTTGAATTATGGTGTTTTATATGTGTGACTCCTGTTGCTAAAAGGAAAACGTGCGTCTCGTGTGTCTGCAAATTGTTGGTATTTCTCTTGTGCGTGAAATATGTTGAAATATTGTTAATAAAATGTGGTGTGTTAATTTGCTGAAATATGGTAGCTTTAGTGGATAAGTTATGTATGTTTGAATTATGGTGTTTTTAATGTGTGACTTCTATAATTAAAAAACGTGCGTTTCGTGTGTTTGCAAATTGTTGATTTGTTTCGTGTGCGTGAAATATGTCGAAAAATGTTAATAAAATGTGGTGTGTAAATTAGCCGAAATATGGTAGCTTTAGTGGATAAGTTATGTATGCTTGATTTATGGTGTTTTTAACGTTGCCTTCCGTTGTTTAAAAAAACGTGCGTTTCGTGTGTCTGCAAATTATTAGTATTTTTTGTGTGCGTGAAATATGTTGAAATATTCTTAATAAAATGTGGTATGTTAATTTGCTGCAATATGGTAGCTTTAGTGGATAAGTTATCTGTGTTTGAATTGTGGTGTTTTTAATGTGTGACTTCTATAATTAAAAAAACGTGTGTTTCGTGTGTCCGCAAATTGTTGATTTGTTTCGTGTGCGTGAAATATGTCGAGAAAATGTTAATAAAATGTGGTGTGCTAATTTGCTGAAATATGGTAGCTTTAGTGGATAAGTTATGTATGTTTGAATTATGGTGTTTTACATGTGTGACTTCTGTTGCTAAAAGAAAAACGTGCGTTTCGTGTGTCTGCAAATTGTTGGTATTTCTCTTGTGCGTGAAATATGTTGAAATAATGTTAATAAAATGTGGTGTGTTAATTTGTTGCAATACGGTAGCTTTAGTGGATAAGTTATGTATGTTTGAATTATGGTGTTTTTAATGTGTGACTTCTATAATTAAAAAACGTGCGTTTCGTATGTCTGCAAATTGTTGATTTGTTTCGTGTGCGTGAAATATGTCGAAAAAATGTTGATAAAATGTGGTGTGTAAATTAGCCGAAATATTATAGCTTTAGTGGATAAGTTATGTATGTTTGAATTATGGTGTTTTTAACGTTGCCTTCCGTAAGTAAAAAAAACGTGCGTTTCGTGTGTCTGCAAATTATTGATATTTTTTGTGTGCGTGAAATATGTTGAAATAATGTTAATAAAATGTGGTGTGTTAATTAGCCGAAATATGGTAGCTTTAGTGGATAAGTTATGTATGTTTGAATTATGGTGTTTTAATGTTTGACTTCTGTTGTTTAAAAGAAAAACGTGCGAGTCGTGTGTCTGCAAATTGTTGATTTGTTTCGTGCGCGTGAAATATGTTGAAAAAATGTTAATAAGATGTGGCGAATTAATTTGCCGAAATATGGTAGCTCAAGTGGATAAGTTATGTATGTCTGATTTATGTTGTTTTTAATGTGTGACTTCTGTTGTTTAAAGAACGTGCGTTTCGTGTGTCTGCAAATGGTTGGTATCTTTCGGTTGCGTGAAATATGTTGAAATAATGTTAATAAAATGTGGTGTGTTAATTTGCTGCAATATGGTAGCTTTATTGGACAAGTTATGTATGTTTGAATTATGGTGTTTTTGATGTGTGCTTTATGTTGTTAAAAAAAACGTGCGTTTCGTGTGGCTGCAAATTATTGGTACTTTTCTTGTGCGTGAGATATGTTGAAATTATGTTAAAATAAAATAAAATGTGGTGTGTTTATTTGCTGAAATATGTTAGCTTTAGTGGATAAGTTATGTATGTTTGATTTATGTTGTTTTTAATGTGTGACTTCTGTTGTTAAAATAACGTGCGTTTCGTGTGTCTGCAAATTGTTGGTATTTTCGTGTGCGCGAAATATGTTGAAATAATTTTAATAAAATGTGGTGTGTTAATTAGCCGAAATATGGTAGCTTTAGTGGATAAGCTATGTATGTTTGAACTATGGTGTTTTTAATGTGTGACTTCTGTTGTTAAAAAATAACGTGCGTTTCGTGTGTCTGCAAATTGTTGATTTGTTTCGTGTGCGTGAAATATGTTGAAATAATGCTAATAAAATGTGGTGTATTGGGTCCCCGTCGTGTGGTGAAGGGGGACAAATTTCAGCCATGGCATGCCATCTCATCAAGGGAGATGTTATTGAAAGAGAAGGACATGTTCTTGGGCATGCCAGATCAGATTGATTGGGTACGACAGGACAAGCTCTCTGAGGCCGTGCAGATCTTCATGCCAGGGCACTGGAATGAGGGGCATCGCACGGTGCTGAGCAAGAAATATCGGGAACAGAAGGCAATGGCAAGGCAGCTGAGGGATGCACCTCTTGTGCCTGCGTTGGCTGAAGAAGAAGTTGAAAGACGAGGAGAATTGAGACACATGACCAAGGCTCAGGTGAGAGAAGCTAGCGCACTGCAGTGGGGGCTTGAACTGGTCATCACAGTGCCCTCTGAGGTGAGGCGTTTGGCGACAGAGGTGGACTGGAAGTCCGTCGATGGCGTGTGGGACCCATGGGCAGGCACTGGGGTCATCAGTGAGGTAATGGTGGAGCAATGGCCGCAGTTGAGATTTATGAATAATGACTGGAACCCTCAGTTGGGTTGGTCTGAGGCGCATGACGCACTTCAGCCAGGTAACTATCGCATATGGAAGGAGAAGTATGGTGTCTGTGACGCAGTGGTGACTTCGCCGTGGTTTGCAGCGCTGGATATCGCGTTTCCATTGGCAGTGATGGCCAGTCGTGTGGTGGCATGTGTCCACGTTCCATCTTACTACTTGACAGACATGACCGAGAGCAGGGCTGCGTACTTCAGACGATTGAGTCAGACAGGACGCTTGCATGTGATTGGGCATCTGGAACATGGACCTATTGGCCGCAGGTGTATATGCGTGTTTGAATTGTGGTGTTTTTAATGGTGTGACTTTTATTGTTAGAATAACGTGCGTTTCGTGTGTCTGCAAATTGTTGATTTGTTTCGTGTGCGTGAAATATATTGAAATATTTTTAATAAAATGTGGTATATTAATTTGCTGAAATATGGTAGCTTTAGTGGATAAGTTATGTGTGTTTGAATTATGGTGTTTTTTACTGTGTGACTTCTGTTGTTAAAAAAACGTGCGTTTCGTGTTTCTGCAAATTGTTGATTTGTTTCGTGTGCGTGAAATATGTTGAAATAATGTTAATAAAATGTGGTGTGTTAATTAGCCGAAATATGGTAGCTTTAATGGATAAGTTGTGTATGTTTGAATTATGGTGTTTTAATGTGTGACTTCTGTTTTTAAAAAAACGTGCGTTTCGTGTTTCTGCAAATTGTTGATTTGTTTCGTGTGCGTGAAATATGTTGAAATAATGCTAATAAAATGTGGTGTATTGATTTGCTTGAATATGGTAGCTTCAGTGGATAGGTTATTTATGTTTGATTTATGGTGTTTTTAATGTGTGACTTCTGTTGTAAAAAAAGGGGGGTTTCGTGTGTCCGCAAATTGTTGGTATTTTTCGTGTGCGTGAAATATATTGAATTTTTTAAAATATAATGTGGTGTGTTAATTAGCCGAAATATGGTAGCTTTAGTGGATATGTTATGCTGTTTGATTTATGGTGTTTTTAATGTGCGACTTCTTTTGTAAAAAAACGTGCGTTTCGTGTGTCCGCAAATTGTTGGTATTTTTCGTGTGCATGAAATATATTGAAATTTTTTAATAAAATGTGGTGTATTAATTTGCTGAAATGTGGTAGCTTTAGTGGATAAGTTATGTGTGTTTGAATTATGGTGTTTTTTACTGTGTGACTTCTGTTGTTAAAAAGACGTGCGTTTCGTGTGTCCGCAAATGGTTGGTATTTTTCGTGTGGCTGAAGTATATTGAATTTTTTACATAAAATGTGGTGTGTTAATTGGCCGAAATATTGTAGCTTTAGTGGATAAGTTATGCGTGTTTGAAATATGGTGTTTTTAATGTGTGACTTTTGTTGTTAAAAAACGTGCTATTCGTGTGTCCTCAAATTGTTGGTATGTTTCGTGTGCGTTAAATATAATGAATTTTTTGAATAAAACGTGGTGTGTTAATTAGCCGAAATATGGTAGCTTTAGTGGATAAGTTATGCGTGTTTGAATTGTGGTGTTTTTAATGGTGTGACTTTTATTGTTAGAATAACGCGCGTTTCGTGTGTCTGCAAATTGTTGATTTGTTTCGTGTGCGTGAAATATATTGAAATATTTTTAATAAAATGTGGTATATTAATTTGCTGAAATATGGTAGCTTTAGTGGATAAGTTATGTGTGTTTGAATTATGGTGTTTTTTACTGTGTGACTTCTGTTGTTAAAAAAACGTGCGTTTCGTGTTTCTGCAAATTGTTGATTTGTTTCGTGTGCGTGAAATATGTTGAAATAATGTTAATAAAATGTGGTGTGTTAATTAGCCGAAATATGGTAGCTTTAATGGATAAGTTGTGTATGTTTGAATTATGGTGTTTTAATGTGTGACTTCTGTTTTTAAAAAAACCTGCGTTTCGTGTGTTTGCAAATTGTTGATTTGTTTCGTGTGCGTGAAATATGTTGAAATAATGCTAATAAAGTGTGGTGTATTAATTTGCTTAAATATGGTAGCTTCAGTGAATAAGTTATTTATGTTTGATTTATGGTGTTTTTAATGTGTGACTTCTGTTTTAAAGAAAGGGGGGTTTCGTGTGTCCGCAAATTGTCGATTTGTTTCGTGTGCGTGAAATATATTGAAATATTGTTAATAAAATGTGGTGTATTAATTTGATGAAATATGGTAGCTTTAGTTGATAAGTTATGTATGTTTGATTTATGATGTTTTTTTTACTGTGTGATTTATGTTGTTAAAAAAACTAGTGTTTCGTGTGTCTGCAAATTGTTGATTTGTTTCGTGTGCGTGAAATATATTGAAATAATGTTAATAAAATGTGGTGTATTAATTTGCTGAAATGTGGTAGCTTTAGTGGATAAGTTATGTGTGTTTGAATTATGGTGTTTTTTACTGTGTGACTTATGCTGTTAAAAAAACGTGCGTTTCGTGTGTCTGCAAATTGTTGATTTGTTTCGTGTGCGTGAAATTTGTTGAAATAATGTTAATTAAATGTGGTGTGTTAATTAGCCGAAATATGGTAGCGTAAGTGGATAAGTTATGTATGTTTGATTTATGGTGTTTTAAATGTGTGACTTCTGTTGTAAAAAAAGGGGGGTTTCGTGTGTCCGCAAATTGTCGATATTTTCGTGTGCGTGAAATATATTGAAATTTTTCAAATGAAATATGGTGCGTTAATTGGCCGAAATATGGTAGCTTTAGTGGATAAGTTATGTATGTTTGAAATATGGTGTTTTTAATTGTGTGACTTCTGTTGTTAAAAAAACGTGCGTTTCGTGTTTCTGCAAATTGTTGATTTGTTTCGTGTGCGTGAAATATGTTGAAATAATGTTAGTAAAATGTGGTGTGTTAATTAGCCGAAATATGGTAGCTTTAGTGGATAAGTTATATGTGCTGAATTATGGTGTTTTTAT
>LGRX02002692.1:0-22188 GCA_001247695.2 Cymbomonas tetramitiformis | reverse complement strand
AATCTTCAGGAGTGGTTGCGCCCCACTGGACGTGGTATGCGCTGCTGGCCACTGCACGAGGCCGGCTTGGGAGGAGGAAGGCTGTTCTGACCACTGCACGCGATCTGACCACTGCACGCGGTCGAAGCCTGAAATTTTCAGGAGTGGTTGCGCTCCACTGGACGTGGTACGCGCTGCTGGCCACTGCACGCGGCTGGCATGGGAGGGAAGAAGGTTGAATTCAGGGTGGACGGGTTGTGAAGCAAGACGCGTGTGACCTCTCTGCTGCCGCGCGTCGCAGGGTGGTGTGTGCGCTCCCGGCGAATCAAGCATCTGAGTTGAAACGCGCGTTTCAGGCGATGCGCGCATTTCAGGCGAACGCGTCCTTACGGGCGAACGCGCCTTTTCGGGCGCAGGGCGGAACGCGCATTGCTGGCGACACAGGTGTTTCGGGCAGATGCGCATTGCAGCGAAGCGAGCGCTTCAGGCGAGGTGTGAAATACAGGTGAAACGGGGCGGAACAAGCGGTGCGCGCGTCTCGGGTGATACACGTGTTTCAGGCAACAGGCGCATTGCAACGAATCGAGCATTTCAGGCGATGCGCACATTTCGCGCGAAGTGCGCCTTTCGGGCGAGCATGCCTTTCAGGCGACACGCGCCATCCTGGTGATGCGCGCCATCCGAGCGAAACGCGCCTTTCAGATGGTGTGTGCCTTTCAGGCGATGCGCGCCATTCAGGCGAATCGAGCGTTTCAGGCGAGGCGCGAACTTTGCAGCGAATCGAGCATTTCAAGCGATGCGCACATTTTGCGCGAAGTGCGCCTTTCGGGCGAATATGCCTTTCAGGCGACACGCGCCATCCTGGTGATGCGCGCCATTCTGGGCGACACGCGCCATTCTGGTGATGTGCGTCGTTCAGGCGGGTCGAGCGTTTCGGGCGATACGCGTGTTTCAGGTGACAGGCGCATTGCAGCGAATCAAGCATTTCAGACGACGCGCCAATTTGGGCGAACGCGCCTTTTCAGGCGCAGGGCGGAACGCGCATTGCCGGCGACACAGGTGTTTCGGGCAGATGCGCATTGCAGCGAAACGAGCGCTTCAGGCGAGGTGTGAAATACAGGTGATGCGGGGCGGAACAAGCGGTGCGCGCGTCCCAGGCGATACACGTGTTCCAGGCAACAGGCGCATTGCAGCAAATCGAGCATTTCAGGCGATGCGCCCATTTTGCGCGAAGTGCGCCTTTCGGGCAAACATGCCTTTCAGGCGACACGCGCCATCCTGGGCGAAACGCGCCTTTCAGCTGGTGTGCGTCGTTCCGGCGAGTCGAGCGTTTCGGGCGATACGCGTGTTTCAGGTGACAGGCGCATTGCAGCGAATCAAGCATTTCAGGCGATGCGCACATTTCGCGCGAAGCGCTCCTTTCAGGCGAACATGCCTTTCAGGCGACACGCGCCATCCTGGTGATGCGCGCCATTCTGGTGATGTGCGCCGTCTGGGCGAAACGCGCCTTTCAGCCGGTGTGCGTCGTTCAGGCGGTGCGCGCCATTCAGGCGAGTCGAGCGTTTCGGGTGAGGCGCGAACTTTGCAGCGAAACGAGCATTTCAGGCGATACAAGCGTTTCATCGATATGCGCATTTCAGGCAAACGTGCATTTCAGGGCGAACGCGCTTTTCAGGGCGGGACCCGCATTTCAGGGTAAACAGGGCGGAACGCGCCTTTCATGGCGGAACGCGCCTTTCAGGGCAGAACGCGCCTTTGTCAGGCCTTTCATGTGAGGGCAAGAGTCAGGAGTCAGGAGTCAGGGAAATGGAGACAGGGGGTATAAGAGTGAGTAGGGAAGAGCGCGCTTGCGGAGTCGGCGAGTCACTGCTGCCGGTGGGCTGCGAGCTTGAGGGTGACGTGCGTTTGTTGTGGGTCGATACCCACCAGTGAAGTTGGTTTCGTGGACCTGCACACCAAACCATACAGAGCCTCCCCCAACCCGAAAAAGCAAGGAAAGGAGCACAGCCGCTTTGGCCCGGAGGCGTGGCTGGAAGGGCCGAAAGCAGGTGTCGCAGTTGGCATGGCACTGAAAGGTCGCAGAACTGCGCAAAGCTGGCGTCTCAGGCGCCATGGCTGCGAAGCACTGTACCCGTGCTGAAGAGTCAAAACAGAAGCACCCTCAACAAAAGTTGCTGACCCAATCTGCTACAAAGTTTGAAAACCAATGTCAGGCATGCACAAGCTGGCCTGAAGTGCACTGAGCCTATGGCTGCCGTGTCACTCCGCGTGCGAGCCTGGTGCCATCACATAGGAGTTCACACACAAGTGACAACAAAGGGAGATCCGAGGAATATTTCAAAACCAACGAAGAGGTTCGGCACCCTGTTAGGTGATACCGTTCCAGCAGAACAAAACAACACTTTGCAATTGGGCACTCACTCCAGGCCCGAGCTGGCGCGTCGCCAACCATGAATTCCCACAACCTGTCATACAGGCTCGTCGGGGAATTCACCGCTGCCAACGCCCACAAGGGGCGCATTCACAAATACAAACACAATGAAAACTGAAGGAAAAAACATCCGGCTGCAATGCTGTCGGAAGGTTGCAGTCGGGTGTTTGGACTCGAGCTGGTGCAGCGTACGCCGTGAATTCCCACAACCGGTCACGCAGGTCCGTTCGGGGAATTCAACGTTGCCACAGCCTGCGCAGGTCGAATTCACAAAGTTTAACATCATACAAACTGAGGGAAAAACATGGGTGCGGCTACAACCTCGTCAAACAGCAAAAGTCAGGTGTCACGGCTCGAGTTGGCGCGGCTACGGTTGTGCATTCCCAAACGCCGGTCATATATGCCGGTTTGAGCATATTCGGCAAGCAAGCCCTGCGAGGTTCGAATTCGCATAGCTAGTGGTACAAAATATGGCACAAAAAGGCCGGGCGCATCGTGCACACGCGTGAATACCGCTGAGAGTGCCTGAGACGGTCCGCCGTCGCGGGTGTGAATTTATGACAAACGCAGCTTCGGGCTATCTCGCCGCTAGGCGCTCAAAGGGAAAATTGCCCCTCTGTGGGAATTCGCAATCGTGTTGTGAATTCGTGAACGTTTTCGGACAGCAGAGGATCTCCAGCGCTGCGGAACTGCGACATGCGTTTCTACTGCTATGCCACGTAAAACATGCCAGGCGGCAACGCGCTTCAGCCGTGCCGGCTCGTAGATTCGCGAAACGGGCACGGGACTAACTTGTACTCGCAGAATGTAGATTCAGGCTCAGGTAAAAGCATGCAACGCAGAAAGGCAAGCGAGCAACACGGGGGCAATTCACAGATGAAACAAGTGCAACGGCACGACTTCGCACATACGTCAGAGTGGCGTGCCGGCACTCTGGGGATCCGAACCAGACTCTTACAAACTGCTAGTGATGAAGCTCTCATGTGGATTCGAAGCATATGTATGTATATATCACATTTAATACTAGGCCACAAGAGGCAAATATCACTGTCCCGCAGAATGGTTTTGAAAGGTTCGGATCTAACTTTTCGAAAGCAGAGCTAGCTAAATACTCAAGCGAGCATAGTGAAAGTCCGTGAATGCCATTGTCGTTTCGGATGCCCTGTGACCATTGGTTCCCAGTGACAGCGGCGTTTGGTGTCAACGCGCGCTTGCGTTTGCCCTGTCATGCATTGCCGAGACGTCATGTGTGGTCGTGTCGTGATGTCACTTCGCGTGATGTCGTGCTCGACGCTCTGCGGTTCTCGCGGATCGGCACGGGCTGGTCGCGGCGACGTCGATGTAGCGCTTGGCGAGGCGTCGTGCATGATTTAAACTGGGAGGGCGATCTGAGCAGGAGGGTGAACGTGATATGCTCCTGGCGCTCGAGCGGACAATGAACTGGGGTAGGACCGTGACTGAAGGGGGGAAATGACAATTAATGAAAAAGGGGGTCATGGCTGGGGCGTTTGCTGTCGGCTGAGACGGGCGCAATGGGGGCAACTGCGGTGGGGTCTGACATGGGCTGCGGTAGCGTGACTGAATATGGGGGGTGTGACAGGCCTTTCAGGGGTGCCCGAGGGACCCCTTCTAAGCGTGTTCATAGTTGTGACATACAGTCATGGTCGACCGTACTGACGACTGTCATAATAATATATGACACGACATGACATGACATGATATGACATGTCTGACAGGTATGACACGTATGACATGTATGACACATATGTCATCGGTCATGACCCTGACACCACTCCTAAGGGGGGGAGAGTTGTGCCCGGAGGCACAGCGTGAGCCGATATATCTGTGCGTATGTGTGGGTCATCGGGAGTAATCTGGGATTGACACGATGACAGTGAAAGTGGGCTTGAAATCACGATGAGAATGAGTACCAGATGTCCGGAGTATGACAGTATGACAGTATGACAGTATGACAATATGACACTATAGTAGTATGACAGTACTGTGGGGTAGTCATCGTGGTACTTAGTCAGACCCTCGGGGGATGGTCGGGTTCGCATCGGGATCAGAAAGACGATGAAATCGAGTATCAGATGTCTGGGGTATGACAGTATGATAGTATGACGGTACAGTAGTATGATAGTACTGTATGACGGTCATCGTGTCAGCCCGTCGATGTGACATCTGAATCGAGAATGACGAATCGGAATTAGAAATGAAATCGGATCAGGAATCGAACGTTGGGCCGTGGTGTGACATCGGGTGCCCGGGTGGTTGACCCTGCAACCCGAGTTACGAGTGAATTTGTAGAGCACTTGAGAAGTGCTTGGCCTTCAGAACTCGGAACCGAAACTATCGTTTGCACCTCAGTCTGGCCCTGATCCAGTATATTATAAAAACAGAATTGTGTACCTTAGCACGTTCAATAAAAAACATCATTCCGAGTATATGTCGTAGTGCCCCTAGCACATGAGACGCGTCGATTCCGAATGAGCAGTATGCACAATAAATAAGCGTGCCTCGACGTTTCCTTCTTGTCTTAATCATATCACATCACACTTCCAAGCTGTGATTCCCAACCGCTCGTTTCTTGATAGCTAAAATGCTGGTTTGTGTACCGAAAATTAGCTCGATGTGGCAATATGTTTTCTGCTGGGTAATGTTATGTGTGTCAAATAGGTTGCTTCATATGTTTGTTTGTGAAGGAGAAAACTCTGAACACTCAGTTATATGAATTTCTTATATGACAGAAGTCCCTTCAAATTCATACTCTCTTGATTCCTGCTAGATTTTGCTCGTTGTCATTAGGGGATAAATTGGTGTCCACCGCCTTCATTCGCATGCCCCATATATATTTCACTTAACTAATTACGGATTGCATGGTGGTCTTCACTCATGCATAGCTTAAACGACCATTTTTCTTACAAGCATTCTACCCACATTGTCTCCAAACTTATCATGTGCAGAGAGGAGAATCTTCGTTTGCTTGTCAAGACTCTTCACTGCAACTAAGAATTTTCCTCCTCTTCCTCCTCATCTTCTGATATCTCTTGTTGACACATAACACATAACTCCTCTTGTGACGTTAAAGTGTTGGAACGGCTGGCCTGTTTTTGGTCCCTTCCACCCACATGTTGCATTTAAAAACAGCGAATGCAAAACAACATTACACGATTGAAACATTTTCAGTTGTCTACAACTGAGATGCAGTGGTTGACGCATCAACCTACATTGATCCACATTCTTCATAAAACCTTATGAGATATTCGAGCACATTGGCTATCGAAGCTGACTGCTTCCTATGCACATCCTGCAAGTAGGTTGGACATAACACTCTGTCCAAACAGGGTGATTGGTTCCTTGACAGTCCTTAAAGCCTCGCACGTGGATTTCCGAACCGAAGAAGTTGTGAGGGACGAAGTGATTACTGCATGACACAGTGCCAAATATCTTTGCAGATAGTGAACCAAATTTCCTAAGGAGGCTTTCAGATTTAAGAAGCGCCTGGAAGCATATAGATGGATGATGAAAAACTTATCTGCTACTCTTGTGATAATGCTTTACCTTACCTTGCCATTTCTAGCCACCCGACAGCCTAGGAAGTCGTACCGGACGTTGGTATACACTCAAGGCGGGATGAAAGGCCTCAGCATGTAGTCTGGGGCATTCATGCAGATTCTGTGTGGAGAGAGAGTGCCTAACACGCCTCCCCTGTTTAAGAGCACAAGCATCTGATACAGCCCATCGCCACTCTGGCTGTCGAGTGACATGCGCACTGAGCATTCCAAAAAGCTTTGACAGCCGGCACCCACACTGCTTGGGACAACTTGGAATATCTTATTGGGTTGCTATATGTCTGAAAGGCTTTCAACGTTTTGGGAACATTTTGGATTCTCTGGAGCTCCGCGGAAATTTAGACCTTGCCCCACTGAGCCATCTGTGACTACTCAGGCCCCACACTGAAAGCGAACAAAGCCGGCTTGCAGTCCTCCACGAATCGTTCCAGGCAACCTCCAACCACCAGGCCTTGGCTTTCAACTCCCACCATGCATCCTAAGTGGCCCAGAGCCACATCAGGGTGCCTACCCACGCTTGTGCCAGTGCTCATCCACGTGGCAGTTATTTGATCATTTTCCCACCATCGACCTGCCTAAGAAACTCTACGAGGCTGCATTAGTGATATTCACAGATCAAAGGCTTCAGCTCACATTTGTGGACATTTCTCTGGATTCTGTGGAGATCTGTAGAGCTCGAGATCCCTTTCGCCTCACTAAGCCACCTGAGCGCGTCTCTGACTATTGCACCCGGCCACTGAAAATAGCCGGCCAAAGTCGGCTTGTAGCCACCCTTCGAGCTGCTTGGCCTAACCACCAACTCGTCGTTGCCTGCTCCCGCTGTGCACCTTAACCGCTATGCATCTTAACTGCCCCAAACACGTATCCGATAACACCCGTCCTACCCACCGCTTCCCGAGCACGTTGCAGCTTACAGCCTCTCCGAGAGCACCCGCCGTTTGAGCCCACGTGCTCAGGAGCCGAACCACTATTGAGGAGGGCCTTGCAGCGAGCGCTCTGTGAGAGTGCAACAGACGACAACTGCGAACTTAACTAGCGATGCACCCGCAATAATGCTATCCCCACCCAGGATCCCGTCTCCGTTATCGATAACTCGTCCCGAGCCCTGCCGACGACCAAAGTATGTGTGTATGTGTGTACTTGTCTTCGTGCCGCTTTCTTTGACAAGGAGTATCTCACCTACCAGACGCCAGAGGAGGCTCCATACGACTGTAATTTGCACCCATGTCGGGGATCGCCGCCGTGTGTGCTTGCCTTGGGCCTTGTGTACGAGTGCGATGGGTCACAAAGTATCCAAGCATGATGCGGTTTGGCAAGAGTTATGAAAGCATGGGGGCGTTCGATCAAAGATGATCCCAGCACTCAAAACAACATAGCAAGGGAGGGGAAGCACCCTGCCCGGCCTGACGTTCTCAAGTGCTGTTGGATCCAGTGGAGCTGCCGGTCTAGAAAGGATCTCTGCCTCCTTGAGGTCGATCACCCATTCTTCCAAATCGTCCTGATCTGCCGCTGAGAGTAGCATCTCACCGTCACGCCCCTGTTCACAACCCACACGCTCCACTCCAAACTAACTTTCAACGAATCAATTGCGGACGGCAACATATTGCCCTCGCACCCCTCTTGAAAGCCTGCGCCCTCCACTCCAAACTGACCATGCGGCATGAAAGGCAATCGCTATGCTGACAGAGTAAAGAGGAATTATTGCTGTTGCTGGACCAGCTGACACCGGCTGAGTGTAACAAGTATCGGTGCATTTCACCAGCAGTAGTGGCAGACACACCTGTACTTTAATCGAGAAGGTGAACTCGCTTTTGCCGTGTTCCACCTGCTTCACCTGGGGCAGGCGCAAGGCGTTCAACGTAAAGCATGAACAGCAGGCACCTTAAACAGAAGCCCCTCGAGAGCCACAAACACTTCAACTTTACTCCTCCCAGAACTTGTTGTGCACGACGGGCACGGGCATATTCTAAGTGCCGGCTCTCGTGGAGGTGACGGGCCCGGGCATATTCTAAGTGCCAGCTCTCGTGGAGGCGACGGGCACGGGCATATTCTAGGTGCCGGCTCTCATGGAGGTGACGGGCACGGGCATATTCTAAGTGCCGGCTCTCGTGGAGGCGACAGGCACGGGCATATTCTAAGTGCCGGCTCGTGGAGCGACGGGCACGGGCATATTCTAAGTGCCGGCTCTCGTGGAGGCGACAGGCACGGGCATATTCCAAGTGCCGGCTCGTGGAGGAGACGGGCACGGGCATATTCCAAGTGCCGGCTCTCGTGGAGGCGACGGGCACGGGCATATTCTAAGTGCCGGCTCTCGTGGAGGTGACGGGCACGGGCATATTCTAAGTGCCGGGCCCCGTGGAGGTGACGGGCGGACTCGCACCAAGCTGTTTTCCAGGCTCAGCGAGCCCTGGGGCACAGTGTCACCCTTCTTCTTGAAGTAGCTGCACAGCATATTCCACGACCGCGGATAATCTTCATTACCGGGATGCTTAGTAGTCATAAGGCAGCCCTTCAAAGGTGCTCTCGCCGTAACGCGAAAATTAGGACATAAATGGTTAGTGAAACAACTTGGTTGAATACTGCAAAGGCCTTGCAACGTCAGACAACCTCAACGAAAACGGTGGCCTCACCTGAGAGTGGTGCCTTGAAGGATGAAAAAGCGACTCGTCCAATTGCGTCTGTGAAAAAGATCACTGCACGTTGAGGGAAAGAGTTAGAAAGGCTTAGGAAGGCTTGCGGGCTGTTTGTTGCCTCACAGGTCGTGCAGACCTGCGCCCTGAAAGCCAGGGTCTGGAAAGCAAGGATACTGGAAAATATGCCCCAAGATATTTACGTTGCCTCAAAGCTTGTGAATTGCACCTCACGCGAGCTTAACGCTCGCGCGAGTTCAGGTTTTCGAGACTTACAGCGAAGCTGTTCGGATGATCGCCTGAGAAAGAAGAGCTTTATTCTGACGAAAGCATACTGACGTACTCAACTGATTGCCAATAAGATAGGCATACCTCATGGGACTGGAAGATTTAGCTTCGTCTCCTCGCTTCGAACCGCCTTTCTTTCTCAACCAGCCAGTCCGGGTGGCCTCTTTGTCTGGTCGGTAGGTGACAGGATCCGAAAAATACGAAAAGCTTCTCACGAGTGTTGCTCCATTATCCTTTTTGAGCGAATCCAGTCTGTCCATCTTTTTATTGCAGATGTAGCTGAGGTATGCCGAACACTTCGAAAGTCTGATAATCAAGAGCCGGCCCAAAACTTGGCCTCACGATCTAATGCAAGGAAAGCTCGGGAAAACGAGGCAGACGCCCCTCATACAAAGTATCGCTGGCAAGTACGTTGCACACTCCGAGGAAAATGCGATTGAAACGCAATGCCGTTTTACACGAGACGAGTTGGACCTTCGTGGAAAGATTTATTGGCAAGGGGAGTGAACGGAAATAATTACAGAGAACACACTTTCACAGGGAGGGCTATGCTATACACCTCTCGAGAAGAAGTTATTTGGAGGAAACGTTCAACAGTCAAAAAGTTATTCCCGAGAATGTTTACCTTATGAGCCGGACTTACTCTCTCAAGGACAAACGTTTGCAGATGCTATTGATATTTGGGAATATCGTGAGTCAAAACACGCTACAGAGAGTAAAAAGCGATGGCCAACAGGACAAACGTTTCGGCGAAAAAGTTGGAGGAGAGTCTAGTAATAATTCAGGGGTTTCTCTTGACAACTACGGTCAACCAGTGAAGTAGCTTGCTCAGGCATCGTTTAACATCCAAGGAGTAAAAAAAGAAGAGGGCTAAGAATTAAGTAATAAAATAATTTCCAGCCGATTAGGTTCTCAATATTTGTTGGTAACTTCAAGCACCTTCAGAATCCATCACCTCTAGTTGTCTCGTCCCGAAACCCTTTGCCTGCCGTACCAGTAAAACTAGTTCGTTAGGCGTTATAGGAACGTGTTGGTTGTAGAGCGCGTGTCACTTGTTAATACTCGTGAAGGTACCGACTGCGACTGATTAGACCGATTGATTAATTCAGTCGGTGACTTAAATTAATTTACCCCGGGGAGCCAATTCGCCCCCGGCTACCATACAGGGTCAAGGGCAGTCCCTATCCTAAAAGTTCCCCCTGCTAGCACATACATGGAGAATCCGACTAATCTAACTCTATAGCAGCCGCCATGACAACCAATCCTCTCCCACTGGTCGAGACTGACTACTGCGTCAAATCGGTAACCTCCGCGCTCATAATGGTCGGCACCCCCTGCTCCCACGCCCCTCCCGTCAACCGCCACACCCTCCCCCACCCCCTGACGGGGAGTGTGAAATATATATATAGTGAATATATATATATGAACGCAGGCAAAGAAAGCTGAGCAGTGGCTCACACGGGTTTCGCAGTCAAAAAGATGATCGAATAAAATACTTAGGTGTTTTATGAGCTGAGAGCTGAGAGCTGGGGGAGCCTGAACCTGACACCGCAGATCGAGTGGTGACACAAGAGCAGGGCTGCCGACCCCCCTGGGAGAGGGGGGGCAGAAGTCACTGCTTCCATGACCCCCCTCAAGCCCACCAAAGTCTGGCGTAAGCCCATAGCAATACCAAAGCCAATGGGTGTGCTCTGAAAACCGGGGGTGAGGGTGGGACGTCCAAGAAGAGGGGGTGCTCCGGATGCATCCATGAATATGCTAGTAACGGTACAGTGTCAACAACGGAGCCGGACCGTCTTCGACGGAGCCCGCCTTCGGCGGGCTACGACGTAGCCGGATCCCGCCTTCGGCGGGATCCCTACGGATACGGTCCGGGCCGAAGCCCGCCTTCGGCGGGCTACGACGTAGTCGGATCCCGCCTTCGGTGTCAGGGTTATGACCGATGACATATGTGTCATACATGTCATACGTGTCATACCATGTCATGTCATGTCATATCATGTCATATATTATTATGACAGTCGACAGTATGGTCGATCATGACTGTACAGGTCGAGTCGCGTCATACATTTATGACAGTCGTCAGTACGGTCGACGATGACTGTACATGTCGCCAGATGATTATGTCACATCATCAGGCATCCCTGCCATCGAGAGTTCGTACTCCGAACTCGAAGATGACAGAGCAAAGATACATCTTGTCGATTCTTCAAGAACCATCTTTCGCTTTAGCATGCACGGAACATGCATGCGCAGCACGAACGAACTAGTCGTTTATACAATGCTGGTCGTTCAACCTACGTCTCGGGTTCACAACCCAATGGCGGTACCATCTAAGATGATGGGAGACGTAGGTACTTAAGTGAGGAAGCGTTGTGCTTCAGCAGCTCTAGATTCATAGACTGCACTCACAAACCCGCACATACGTTCACTTGTGTATGCTGTTCAACTGCACAGTGATTATTGATAATATTGAATATTATAACAGGGCTTGCATAGCTCAGCCCTTATCAGTGGTATTCTAAAAGTCGTCAAGGCGCGACACTCGAGAACTCAAGTGGGTGCAGTGATATACGCGTAGTATATTTAATATTGTTCGCAGGTTTGCAGGAGGGCGCATATACGACAGCGTTCGCAAATATTGAATATCTGCAGCCCGAATAATAGTTCGCATATCGACAGCGCATAATTGTGCGAGGAGATTTTCCGCAGCGCACTTGCACAACAGCTGATCGCAAATATACGCGATAAGGTGTGCATATGGCATATATCGGCGCAACAATGAAATGTATACGATAAACGGTTCACGGATATATGCATGTTCGCGGATGCGATGAATTGTTGGCGGAATCGTTTCCGCGCGGTAGAATCATCAGCGCAGTATCGCAATTTTTATGATTGCACTGAATTGCTTTTATATGGCATCATACACGCATACTGCGCGATTGTCACTAAATTGCATATGGCAGCATGCGCTATGTTCGCATACTGCGCGATTGTTACTAAATTGCAGGTGGCAGCATGCGCGGTGGTCGCATACTGCGCGATGGTCACATATTTTGCAGAAGTTGATTGCAGCATGCGTGTGCCCGCATGAATCACGCTTGAAAAATATGCTGTATCATATGCTAATGAATGGCGACGACAATTCATACTTGTCATCAACAGCGCACTCGCATCAGTATACAACATACATCAGCTATTATTGCAAATCATCTCTACGCACTGTTTACAATCACTGCGTGCAATGATTTATGGCCTGTCAGCATACATACTGCTGTGAATGCATTATCATCATACTGCAGCAGATTCCAATGTTCTGATGACCACACAATACTTTTGATCATCAGCATTATACTAAGTGGCAGCACAATGATCTATGCACAACATGTGTGTGCAGATCAGCACACACACACATACAATTATTCCACTTGCAGCAATCATCAATATACAGTGCATGCACTTCTATATCATGCACACATCTTATGACTGAATGATTGCAATGTTGTAAATAGTACATACTTATTATACTTTACAGCTTGAACACGTTAACAGCTGTATTACATAGAGCACGAGCATATTTCAGTGAATGCTAATATATATTAGAATTCATGTTGCAAAGGGTGCCTGACAATAATCATAACACCATAATTACTTTGTCGTACCCTGGTGGAGCCGAGATGCTCTCCAGGTAACACGTACATTCTATGGTGGATTATTTGAAGGAATGCTCACCTGAGCTTCATGTAAAAATTTATCATCAACTCATAATGAGATTATCATGGAATTACAACAATCCCTAAGCTATATATATCATGTTAGATATAAACAGTACGTGGTATACTGACTGTCTGCATGATTGTTAGGATATTGTGATATCCATAAAGATACTGCAAAGTGTGTGCAAACAAATACACACACACACACACTAGTACTAATCAGCAGTACTATACACTGCACAAACACTATCATTCATTATACATTGACATTCACTGACTCAGAGTGAATATATCAATAACAATGTATACAATAATGTGGATAACATCCAGTAAACACATGTGCGTACTGGATGTCAGCGATGGCGATAGTAATGGTAACAGGATTAAACAACATGTTGTAGGGCTGGATGGAGAATATCTCCAGACCCGAAGGCAGTATCAGTGCTCAATATGCAGCTGGTAACTGCTGAGCACTGCCCATGCCATATTCACTATCGCTGGAGCAACATCAAAATCTACATTGCATATGACAGTTGATGCAGAACTGATCACTCACATGCATGTACCAACTCAGATCAGCAACCATAAATGAACTGACAAAGGTTATGGACATACACACACAAACATGGTGTTGTGTAAATACTGCTTAGATTATATCTAGCAGTGTCCAGATGTATTTGAACACAAAGATATCACTTGATATACTCGTTGTGTACATTCAAATATATCTTAGGATCTGACACAACTGTGAATCCACTTGCAGTTGATTTATCTTTATGTCACCAGAGAGTGCAATAGCCTGTATGGGTTTCAATCAGAAAAACCCATATTTCATGTTCACCATACATGTTGAATTTTTGAGATATTCACTATTGTGCCATGAAAAATATCATGTGCAAAAGTGAAGAAAGTTGCAGCATTTGTTTAGCTTGCAACTCACACACACACTGAGATGTGATATATATATATATATATATACGGCTGAAAAAGCTGTAAAATAGGTAAAAATGCTCCACGCATGATTTCAAAACGAAAAATGTGTGCCCATTTTATGTGAGATTATGATTTTATACCTATTAAGGTATCAGGAAATCATAATGACACATGTCATATCTCATGTAACACCCTAGATATTAGGTGTTGAATATATATGGGTAACGCTATTGCTATGGCAATAAATCTCTCAAAATGCTGTACGTAAAACACATTTTAAAAATTTCGGATTGATTTTTTTCGATAAAATGGATGTTTATATATCAAATGTCAATCCCTGATTTATGCAGCATGTGTAACGCCCTGTAACAACCCTAAAATTAAATGTGTGTAACAGGGGTGTAACCTACCTCCTAAAAAACACTTTACGTTTATATGGGTATTAAATGCAGTTTTGCTTAAAATACTTTGCAAAAACGTTATGCTGCTTATTTTTTTACCTGTATTAGGGTTACTGATACTAAGTAACACCCTAAACACTGTATTGAGTAACAGGGCCACTGTAACGACATATGCCCTAAAATGCCAGTTTTATTTCGAAAAACTTCGTTTTTGGCATTAACGTATCATCCTGTTTTTAATACAAACATGATTATGTATCGGGCAACAACCCAAGAACTGTTGGGCAACAACCCTAAAACTGTATAAGCTGCTTCCTATAAGGACTGCAAGCTATAAGCTATAAGCTATAAGGTATATAAACAACTGACTGCCTATGTATTCACACTTCCTCAAGGGGGGAAGAGGTGGATAGGATTCACACATATCCATTTCATATTCCGATCTGGTGATTTCTGATGGATTGCTTTTGATAAAACCACTGCATCCACAAGTAACGTTGAAATTTGTACAACGTTAAATCCACCATCACTAATAAAGTGTAAACTCAGATGGGAAACTATATTCCAATGACTATAAGTTGACTCTTGCTCAGCATTTGCATTCTCGAGTAAGTTTGGAATGCTGAACTATATACATAACATATAACCTGATATCATGCTTAATTGCATTTCCTGGATCAGAAGATGATAGATATATAATGTATATATGTATATATATATCCCACCAGATATACTTTGGCACTATAGCTGTATATAAGAGTGGGAAGGACAAGTGCATCGCTGTAAGACTGGTTGATATAGTCCCAGTGCTGAAGGCAGAATTTGGCACCTGAATAACAGCTGATAACTGTTGGTGACCATCATCAGGCAAGACCTTCCAAGCGTAACTCCTTTGATCCTGAGATGCAAGTGAATTGTTCATAATATGTTGACATCACATAAAAGCATTCTGATAAAAACCCTATATATTCATATGAGATGTCATCACTACAATGACATGGGTTTTTGAATCGTCGAAATAAGTATAACTCCGATGAATTCATTAGTACAGAATAAAGCTGTTGAGATTATTCTCCGGCTGGATTGCAATCATTCACAATCCCTGTACATTCCGGTGACAAAATATTGCACTGGACTGATCACCACATTGGTATAATCTGTGATATATAAGTCACCAGAGAAAGCATTGCAATCAGCACAATGTTGTCTAGACTCACAAAGATGAGTAACATATATTATCAGATGTAATAAACAGAGGCACAATGTGACCTACGCTAAAATCGCGTATGCTCGGGCACTGTATTGTGACCTGCGCTAAGATCGTGTATGCATGGACAACATGACTCGTGCCAATGACGTGGACATATATTTTTTGCCACGACATCACATCTGAAATCAATGAATCACTCAGAGAGAAGGTGTTGACATCTGTATACCACCATTATACATATAGTCATGAGGATTTTAAAGAAGACATAGTCTCTCCGATATTGACAAACATGGTACATATATATATATATCCATGCTCTCTGATCATATATTGATATCCCACAGCATACGATGATGGTAATAGCAAACCACTTCGCTGCTGAAGGGTAGTGTTGTATTTTATACAGCACATGCATGGGCACTATATGACCCACGCTGATGACGTGAATTCGGGCTGCATCCCAAAGACTGCGATGCACCTTTGGTGCAATGGGCTGCAACCCGAGAACTGCTATCCAGCTTCATAGAAAGCTTCCACGTCATCACATAGAGGTCGGACCTCTGTTGTATTTGAACGGCGCTTGACAACCGCCTAGCAATACACTTCCTTGAGGGGGGAAGATGGTAAGCTAGAAATACAACTAAAAACCAAATAATAATCAAGACAAATAATAAAACAATTAAGTTGCATCATTGTTTTTGTTTTGGTAAGCTTGACTGTATACAGTCAAACCATGCAGAACTCCATGAAAGTTGACACATACATCAGCCATGACATACATATGAGCTTGATTTTGAAGACCTAGACATTGTATACATCTGGTCTAACATGTATCCAGACTAGAATTGTATATTGACACGGTGCAAGCACTATAGCCTCTGCCACCGATGATCATTGAAAGGGGCAACCATTCTTGATATTTCATACATATCATCTGATTGGATCATTAAAGGTGTCAAGATTACTCAATGCAATATGCAGGCCACGGCCTGAGTACAACACCTAGAAGGTCAAAGCCACTGAGCTGACCAATGCAGCATAAATGCTAGCTGCCTTGAAGGCTATACAATAAGCCTATTGCCCTTATGTCTTGATATGTATCCGTGTATTGGCATCTCTTTGAGGTAATTATGCCTACTGAATGAGCCATACCAACCATCTTGTCTTCATTGATCATTACATATCTGATCATATCGCCATTGAGCAAAGCCTATTCTGTGAGATTATATATCACGAGACATTTCATTAGTGCACATTAAACAATTGAAGTGCAACAAAGATCATCAGCTCTGCATCATACCAAAAGGTTGAGTTGTTGTCAATTGGTTTTTCAGACACCATTTCTTAGAGGTTTATTCATCATGAAAGACAGAGTCTGTGCAATTATGGCTATTCAGCCTCCGACATAGCTGACATAGCTATCTAGCTTATGACCCAACCGTTGTTAAGCAGCCTCCACGCTATATGGCTGAAAAATGGCAAGCAATCTCTTCGGTCATTCTTGGGCATAGAGCGATCAAGCACAGCTAATCCAGGATGTTTATCCCAACATTCTGCAAGAGTTACTCATGTTTTCCATGTGTCAAGAAAACAGCCAATATACCGCCCTATAATGGGAGTCATCTCCTTCAGCGAGGGGAATGGTTATGCTGTAAAGTTGACCAATCTGATCATCATAAAAGTGACAGACAGATTTGAAAAAATCGATTGAAATTTGTATTGAAAATGACTATTCCTTAACCCCTAAACCGTCATAACTATTTTTGGTTTTGGTTGAAATCAGTGTTTTCCATATAGTCGCCGCATACGAAGGCCGATTTGCGTTTTGAGCATACCACTTGAAACGTATTTCAAAGGCGCATCGTACTGCATTGTTCAAAATTGAGCATCGAGTGAAAATGCGATGTCACCAATGAATGTATATCTCACGCATTGCGGCGCTGAATGCGTATCCACTGCCCCGTGTGAACCCTAATCATGACCCTAGCATGTTTTGCATAACGCCTAGCTATGTGTTGAAGATGTAACGTGACCTAAATAGGGTTGAACATGCGTATTTATACGCGCAAACCATAACCGTGTGTTGCGTCAAACGATTTTCACACTCTTCATCGTTTGATCTTGGAAGCATGCCACAGTTTTGAGGGACATTGGGCACGCAGTTTGATGCGCATAATGGAGACCTTTTCAAAACTGTTTTCAAAAGCATTTTTGGATTTTAGACGGCTTCACAAATTAATTTTAGGTACCCTTGGGTCATATATGACCCAGGAAACGGTTTAAGGGTTAAGATAAGGTATTGCACCTAAGGGAATAAAGGTTTCATCCTCTGAAATAGGAAAGGAGTTTTTCATTGACTCTAGTTCCTGAATCCAAAATCACATAGAAAATATGTTCTATCCTGTGCATATAGAAAGTACATTAAATTCAGATTCTGAGCATACAAGTGGGCTTTAATGCACTCAAATTTGTACTGAGTTGCAATTATCCAAAGTTTTCATTCTGACATCACTATCTTATTGTGGAATAGCATATAATGGTATAAACCATCCACATATAGATTGACATCATACTTGTGGTTCATATCATTCTGGCACATAAGACACGCATGCTTCATTGAGGAATCATGACTCTTTGAAAGCTCATTCTGGAATGTTTAGAAATTTGTTGCCTCATCCATTAGGCCACGAAGTCTTGGAAAACCCGCAATCTGCATACGGTCTCCAAGCACAGTTCATCCTCATTCTGGAAAGTGACAGAAATTTTATAGTCATAAAACAAGTCACAATTCTATCGGATTGAAATGACACATTCACCATTCATACTTCTTTATCATAACAAGTCTCTGAATAGTGTTTGCCCAAAAATAAAATGGGCACCATTGAGATAAGTGATCATGTGCTGAAGAATATACACATATCACTAAGCAATGCCATGTTCTATTCATAATGAAATGACATGTCAGCCATCCATCAACTACGAAAATACAACTCGTAGTAAGTTGTTGTCATTACGGACACTTCTTGATTGACTCTCCATTAGCTTCGATACCAAAGTTAACTTCGGTACTGATTTCTTTGTTCATCATGACAATCATTATCCAGAACCATTGTCTAAGTTAGGTACACTATAGTAACCTTGAACTGACAAAGTATGTGGGCTGCAACCCAACGACTGCATTTGACATCATCTGGCATTTGCCACATTCAAAAACGTCAGGCATATTGTCAATATGACGTAGAAAAATCAATGTTCATATTGACATTGTTACCTCTAAAGCATTCGATGAGTAATCTCAGTCTGATTTTCTATCAAACCATTTTTCACATAACATAATGATTGAATAACATCCTCCATCACCATCTGATTGGTTTGATACATCTCTTATTGCGAGGGGAGGAAGAGTATAGATTCATTCATTTTCATACAGCTGCCACAAATTGATTTACATCATTGTGATTTGCTTGGAAAATTTTCAAAAGTTCCAGCATCTGTGTATAGCAGCCATTAAGTTGATGACACGGTACATCATGCCGATTGAAACATCAAACGAAGTCTTATTTGACTTATTAACACATGAAGTTCGTTATGAAGAAATCATAGATGCATATTTCTCCGACTCTATCATTTATATGAAGGGCACTGACATAGGAGAACGATGGTTTTTCAAATGTGAATAAGCTATATTGTAAGCTTACGACCATCACTTTGACGTCAACAACCTGAGATGCTGATTGTAAAAAATTCAAGAGTTGAAGGATTTGATGAATCAACCTTGATACATGTGTTTTTATTGATGAATTGTTGATCCATGGTTTCTCCCCAAATCTAGAGAAGCTGGCACACAAGTTGTTGCCAATGTCTTAAGGAAAGCATCTGAGCAAAGGATTGCTAGTTGTGCCATCAGGCATCGAATTCCATAACAGCAAAGCCGAGTGAGTAAATCCGCCACTCTAGCTATTTGCCCGTCATTCCTTCCAGGTTCATGACAAGAGACAATTCATCAAAGTCATATACCAATGCATAAATCACATGCATGGTTACACAATTTGTATCCGAATGCCATTCCATCAAAATTAAGCATCTTGACAGTAATTCTGGCCAACCAAAAGCCTTCCTGTCTTCGGATATCTTGAGCATTCTCATTTCCAGTTCCATTATGGACTAGGAAGCATCATGACTGTGCCTCGCCAGGACACTAATCCTCAAAGCCGCACACTTGAGGCGAGCCTTATGAGACAGTGACCTTTGGCTTGTGGGGCGTCAACCCCTTATCAAATCCTGAACACTTGTTAACACCTGGATAAATTTATCATGATGCAACTTAAGTGGGATTATAAGTTCCATATAATCATATTGTCTACGTATGCTGAAGGCATAACTGCCGCATATGGTTACAATAGGTCGCAGCTTCTATAACATTGTGGCTTCTAAGTCAAAAGCTGATAGCCGATGACTTTTTGCCAATAATTGCCGACCAAATAATAATCAGACCGTGGAAACATGTACCAAGAGGTTTTCGTCCATCGGTCACATATATATATCAGGGCTGCATCCCAAGAACTGCAGGGCTGCATCCCAAGAACTGCAGGGCTGCATCCCAAAGACTGCGATGCACCTTCGGTGCAATGGGCTGCAACCCGAGAACTGCAGGGTTATATCCCTAACATTTTTACCCTGCATCAAATTGATATGACAGGAGCAGGAATTGATCCTTCCTTGCTAAAGGTGTAGTGAGCCTTGTTCAAAATCATACCCTTGCACAGATACGCACACATGCGAGATATCATATCTGTGGATAAATAAAAACTGCTAAATGCTACCTTTGCCAAGACCGTGGTTTGTCATCGGATTCTGTGGCCAGTAAATCCGCGCTACCGGATAACTGAGGTGGACGGAGTTGTGATCCTGAGTTATGCTTGACACACATAACTAAAACGAATTTCACATTAGTACGTGGCGAATCCATTCTCACTCATCGCGACAGATGTTCGTCAAAGCGTGCGTACTGGACCATAAAAGGAGTTTGGCAGACGGGTGAGGATTTAAAGTGGACTTATAAAGACCCTCCGATATCTCGTAAGCAGGGCCTTCTCCGTTTGCATTAAAACAAGCCCCAAAAATCGGGCTCCCCATCGCTACCTGTGAACCTCCATAGTAGCTTCAGGAGGGGAGGAAGGGTTGGGTGCACTATATCAGGCCGAGAATCGTTCGATTATAAATTGTTAAATCGTGGGATCATCGATCGCGCAAAGCGACGACGGCTAGCGCAAATAATCCGTAACGTAGACTTCGGATGCTTTGAATCGTCTAGCACATACATGATAACGTGTGGATCAATCAGTAATCCAGCGTAGGATTGTATCGCGAAAACGCTCTTCATTGAACCTTGGAACGTCACTCAACGATACGATGTCCGGAAAGGTGGGCTACATCCTAAGAACTGTAAGGTGAGGGACTAAAGTGGACTCAGTTCCCCCCAATAACCTAAAAACACCATGAGGGACGCCTCAAATCGGTGTAAGAAGACTGGTACCAGCAAGAAGCAACAACAACAAAGACATCAAAGACATATACAAAGGTATGCCCGTTGTGAGGTCACAACTCTCTTAAGAGGGGAGATCTGTCAGGGTTATGACCGATGACATATGTGTCATACATGTCATACGTGTCATACCATGTCATGTCATGTCATATCATGTCATATATTATTATGACAGTCGACAGTATGGTCGATCATGACTGTACAGGTCGAGTCGCGTCATACATTTATGACAGTCGTCAGTACGGTCGACGATGACTGTACATGTCGCCAGATGATTATGTCACATCATCAGGCATCCCTGTCATCGAGAGTTCGTACTCCGAACTCGAAGATGACAGAGCAAAGATACATCTTGTCGATTCTTCAAGAACCATCTTTCGCTTTAGCATGCACGGAACATGCATGCGCAGCACGAACGAACTAGTCGTTTATACAATGCTGGTCGTTCAACCTACGTCTCGGGTTCACAACCCAATGGCGGTACCATCTAAGATGATGGGAGACGTAGGTACTTAAGTGAGGAAGCGTTGTGCTTCAGCAGCTCTAGATTCATAGACTGCACTCACAAACCCGCACATACGTTCACTTGTGTATGCTGTTCAACTGCACAGTGATTATTGATAATATTGAATATTATAACAGGGCTCGCATAGCTCAGCCCTTATCATTCGGCGGGATCCCTACGGATACGGTCCGGGCCGAATCCCGCCTTCGGCGGGCTACGACGTAGCCGGATCCTGCCTTTCACCGGATCCCTTGGATACGAGCATTTTTCGGAGCCTCGTGAGATGGTATTTCATAAATAAAGTTAATGTGAAGCGCAAATCAAGGTTGGGCTTGCGCGAGGGCGCTTCATGCAAAAAGATTCCAGATTCTAGATCGCGAGATATAGGCGATTTAAGTATGCGCTTAGGTATGTTTAAGTATGGGCGAAACCTGAGCGGTATCGACCATAACTTTTCCATATCGTGACCAATTTCATCCCTGAAGTGCGCAATGCATTCACATAGGTCTAGGGGACATCTTTATCGAATAAAAAGTTTTTCAAAAGTTTTTGCACGTGATGCGCAGCCGGCAGCAGCTCAGCGCAGCAGCGAGACGCTGGAGCTTGCGGCCATGGCGCAGTGCAACGCGCTACCAGCAGCGGCCCACCGCACCGTGCCGCTGAAGCTCGCAGCCTTAGCGCAATGTGATTAGCGCAATGTGATGCGCAGCCGGCAGCAGCTCAGCGCAGCAGCGAGACGCTGGAGCTTGCGGCCATGGCGCAGCGCAACGCGCTACCGGCAGCGACCCACCGCATCGTGCCGCTGGAGCTCTCAGCCTTAGCGCATTGTGATGCGCAGCCGGCAGCAGCTCAGCGCAGCAACCAGACGCTGGAGCTTGCGGCCATGGCGCAGTGCAACGCGCTACCGGCAGCGGCCCACCGCAGCATCGTGCCGCTGGAGCTCTCAGCCTTAGCGCAATGTGATGCGCAGCC
>LGRX02002691.1:0-45345 GCA_001247695.2 Cymbomonas tetramitiformis | reverse complement strand
GCAGCTCCAGCAACTCCAGCAGAACTCCAGCAGACCCAGCCATTGAATACCTCGGACTTGGGTAGGGCCTCGGGCGTCTCCATAGAGGAGTTGCAGAATTTGAGCCACCTTTGAATTTGAGCACCCGCCACCCGGCAACTGCTAGTGCCCCAACTCCTGCAACTGCAAATAATATGCGTATCATTAGGGCAAAGTAAAAGTATGTTGTAGTCAGTTTACAGACGAAATTAGCCCCCCAACGCCCCGTGAATGTGACCCGATGTGAAATATCACTTCTCGATGCCTAGTAATAACTTCTAGATACTTCTCACAACTTCTAATAACTTCAACGTATCATTTGCATATCTCACGCGCCCACGAGACATGCATTTTCTGTTTTGCAGTCAGTTTACAGACGAAATTAGCTCCCCAACGCCCCGCGAATGTGACCCGATGTGAAATATCAGTTCTCGATGCCTAGTAATAACTTCTAGATACTTCTCACAACTTCTAATAACTTCACCGTATCATTTGCATATCTCACGCGCCCACGAGACATGCATTTTCTGTTTTGCAGTCAGTTTACAGACGAAATTAGCTCCCCAACGCCCCGCGAATGTGACCCGATGTGAAATATCACTTCTCGATGCCTAGTAATAACTTCTAGATACTTCTCACAACTTCTAATAACTTCCCCGTATCATTTGCACATCTCACGCGCCCGCAAGATATGCAATTTCTGCTTTGCAGCCATTTTACAGACGAAATTAGCTCCCCAGCACCCCGTGAATATGTCCCGATGTGAAAATTTGCTTCTCATTGCCTACGGATGACCTCTAAATACTTCTCACAACGTCTAATAACTTCCCCGTATCATTTGCATATCTCACGCGCCCGCAAGATATGCAATGTATGTACGGCAGCCCGTCCGCGACCTGTAAGCAGCCCTGTGGCCACTACAATTATCAAAAATATAAAATATTGCCTCTAGCTAGATGATTTCTTTTAACCACTAAGTACTTCTTGAAACTTCTTGCGACTTCTAAATGTCATTTTCATCGATTATGCAATCCGGGCCCACCTAGCCGTGCTACATGCCTCAATCGTCTCCTTAAAGATAATGCAGAGTTTGTCTGGGAATCTGAGCAGCAACAGGCATTTGATAACCTCAAAAGTGCCATCTGCAATGCTCCAGTACTGCAACTTCCAGATCAGAAACTGCCATCTATTATGGAGGTCGATGGATCAGGCACACGCGTTGGTCAAGTGGTACTACAGGACCAAGGAAAAGGTAAGAAGCCATGTGGCTATCACAGCGTCACTCTCTCCGATACACAGAGACGTTGGCCTATTCCTGAGATCGAGCTATTTGCCATTGTGGAGGGCTTCCGATTCTTTCGCCACATCTTGCTGGGAGCTCCCGAGACTATTGTACGCTCAGATCATCAGCCACTGGTTTATTTCCAGTCTAAATCCACACTAAGCCCAAAACAGGCGAGGTGGTTGGATGAGCTCTCCGAGTACAACTTCCGAATAGAGCACATTTCTGGCGAGAAGAATAAGGTTGCAGACGCACTCACTCGTATCTCTACACTCTTTGAACTCACCGATTGTCTGAAACACATAGACATCACCGAGGTTCCAGTCATACCACCTACAGATTCTACATTCATTGCTCTTGTATCTTCTTCATCAGCTCATCAGCTTCACGACATCATTATATCCCAGTATGATCGTGACACATTTGCACAGACTATATTGGCTAAGCTGACATCACCGACTTCATTACACTCAGTCAGCAGCTTCAGCTTCGAGCTCATTCAGGGGTTGATCTATCGCAAGACCATATTTGGCAGACAGCTGTACATTCCACCTACTGCCAAGGTCCCTACATATGGTGAGGTGAAATCACACAGCTTCGCCACATTCTCCTTCATGAGTGCCACTCAGCCACTATTGCTGGTCATGTAGGCAAAAATCGCATGCTTCATCTACTGCGTAGCCGATATTATTGGCCAGGAATGACGACGGCAGCCATCCAGTACATTCGGGAGTGCCCCGTTTGTCAACGCCAGAAAACGAGGCGACACAAGCCTTATGGTCAGTCACATATACGATATTGTGTGCCTAAGACAAAATGGCTTGATGTATCTCTTGACTGGATTACTGACCTGCCTATCACCACTAATGGGCACGACGGTATATTTGTGGTAATGTGCCAATTCTCTCATCGCTGTCATCTCATTCCCTTCAGCATGACCTAGACTGCTCAGCATACTGCTTCGATATATATGCAGCATATCTTCAAGCTCCATGGTCTTCCGAGGAACATCATCTCAGATCGAGACCCCAGATTCACCTCTACATTCTGGCAAACACTGTGGAAATCTACTAGTACGAGATTGTCTATGACGTCTTCGCACCATCCACAGTCGAATGCAGCCAATGAGAGGAGCCATGCCTTCATTGAGGATATCCTCAGGTGTTGTTGCAACGATACTTCAGCCAATTCGTAGGAGGACAAGTTGCCTCTGGTGGAGTTTGCGATTAACAACACAGTTTCTGCATCTACTGGTTATTCACCATTCTATCTCGACTCGATGGCGCAGCCACTTTCGCCTCATGACCTGGCAATCACTATTCCGCCAGAAGCTCCTATTCCAATACAAAGAGCTATTCGAGATCATTTTGACCAGTACTCGGCTGTACATGCCAACGCGGTAGACAACATTTCCCGAGCAGCAGAAATTAGCCCAGCCAGATTCAATAAGACTCACATGCCCCGGCAATATGCAGTAGGGCAGAAAGTTCTTTTACGGACCGAGTTTATCCAATGGACTGGTTTGACAGAGGCAGGCAGACACTTTAAGCAGCCATATATTAGGCCGTTCACTATATCCAAAGTGCTAAGCCATGGGCGTGCATACGAGTTAGATTTCGGAAACCTCGATATCCGTATCCATCCGGTACAGCCTGTATCCAGAATAGAGCTGTATAACGACTCGATCCAAGCACCTTTGCCTCTACCACAGATGATCACCGAAGAAGGGCAACCACTGTTTGAGATATCACATATACTCTCAGATAAGATCACTAGAGGTGTCAAGTACTACTTAGTGCGATATGCAGGCTACGGCCCTGAGCATGACACCGTGGGTCAAAGCCACAGAGCTGACCAATGCAGCAGACATGATAGCTGCCTATGAAGGCTAGACATTATATTAAGCCTCATGCCTTACTTCTTGTAACGTATATACTAATACATGTCGATCATCTATATACCTTGCTCTTAATGTTTTATCATTATGTTGCATAGAAGCGGGAAATTGATCCTTCCTTGCTAAAGGTGTAGTGAGCCTTGTACAAAATCATATCCTTGCACAGATACGCACAAATGCGAGATATCATATCTGTGGATAAATAAAAACTGCTAAATGCTACCTCTGCCAAGACCGTGGTTTGTCATCGGATTCTTTGGCCAGTCACCCGAAGCTACCGGAGACATCGACTGAGGTAGACGGAGTTGTGATCCTAAGTTGTGCTTGACAAACATAACTAAATAAATTTCACATTAGTACGTGGCGAATCCACTCTCACTCATCGCGACAGATGTTCGTCAAAGCGTGCGTACTGGACAAAAAAAATTGAGGAGTTGAGCAGACCGGTTAAGGATTATAAGTCCAATTCCGTTAAGCAGGGCCACTCCGTTTGCATTAAAACAAGCCCCCGGTGAAATAACTCCGGAAACATCGGGCTCCCCATGACCGCCTGTGAACCTCCAAAGTAGCTTCAGGAGGGGAGGAAGGGTTGGGTGCACTAATATATAATAACTGTGGAAACGAACAGCGAACGATCAGTTATATATATATAAGGCCGAAAATCGTGCGATTATAAATTGTTAAATCGTTCGATCATCGTTCGCAAAGGCGTCGACAAATAGCGCAAATAATCCGTAACGTAAACCTCGGATACCTTGAATCGTCACTCTGAAACACGATACGCATGAGATCAATCAACAATCTAGCGTCAATTTGTATCACGAAACGCAATTCATTGAACCTTGAATCGTCACTCTGCAATACGATACGCAATTCAAAGGGGGCTACATCCTAAGAACTGTAAGGCTACTGCCTAAGGTGAGAGGGTTTAAAGTGGACTCAATTCCCCCCAAATATCCTAAAAACACCATGAGGGACGCCTCAAATCGCTGTAAGAAGACTGGTACCAGCAGAAGCAACAACAACAAAGACATCAAAGACATATACAAAGGTATGCCCGTTGTGAGGTCACAACTCTTTTAAGAGGGGAGATCTGTCAGGGTTATGACCGATGACACATGTGTCATACATGTCATACATGTCATACCTGTCATACCTGTCAGACATGTCATATCATATCATGTCATGTCATGTCGAGTCATGTCATATATTATAATGACAGACAGTCGTCAGTACGGTCGACTATGACTGTACATGTCATCGAGATGATAAATCACATCATCTGTCATTTATTCAAGGTAAGACTTGAATGGCACATGTCATCGAGAGGCCGTATGTCGGACTCGAGAATGGCGAAGCAAGATGCTATCTTGAAGTGCCGAATGGTTCGGAGAAGAATGCATCTTCGCTTCTAGCATGTTCTGGACAAGCATGCGGGGTATCATATGGCGAACGCATTATTCGTTCAGCCGATACCAGTCGTTCAACCAATGCCTTGGGTTCACAACCCAATAGCGGTGCCATCTATGAGATGGGAGGCATTCGGTATAGATGAGCGTAGCGTTGTGCTACAGTAGTATCTTCGTCCGAAGTCTGCACTCACCACCCGCTCATAAGTTGCACGCGTGTTACAGTTCAATAACACCGTGCTATCTATCATATTATATTAAATCTTAATAAGGTTCGCTTGTGCGTCCTTATCAAAATCAGTGACTGCTGGAATCTGTATAGGCAGCCCTGACTGGGAGTCCCGGTGCAGGCCCCTATGACAGACCCCTAGGACCAACACTGGACCGCTGACTGATCTATAGGTTCGTGCTGTGACACACGCTGTGTCACAGGTAGGCTAGTATCCGAGACCGTTGCGAGACCGTTCCGGGTATATCTAGCTTAGGGTTTATTATCTTATCACAGTTTATCCACACAGTTCGGGACCCTCTGATATCTAGTGAACTAGGATATTCCGGTAGGTCGTGGCCCCATCCACGCTTTATTCCACTTGCTAGTTTGGCCATGATTGGCTAAACGGCCGCTCGGAGAGGTGGTGCGCGTTTGCGCGTTTGGGAATTAGTGGAGATTTTGAGATGAGCGGCTTGCGGTGAGCGACTTGGGCCGCAGCTATGGGGTGCCGGCTTGGATTGGGTTTCGTCGTCGCAATGTTCACTATTCGCGGTTCTCTGCTCGCTCTGATCCCGCCTGCTGCCGTGTTTTGGGCTGGTGACTTAAGCACCTTTGACTTCGACGACATCTTCCTTCGCCCCTCGCTAGCATGGCCCGACCGTTCGTTCCGTGTCCGTGACGTCGCATTTTCTCCGCGGCCCTACCCAAACGTGCTGCAGCGTACCGCCTCCCCTCAGGCTTTTCTAGAGATGGGTATGACGACGAGATCCAAGAAGTCCCTCACGAGGGACAGTGACATCGATGCCTCTTTGAGGTTGATCGACGAGGTGCGGAACACTCCGACGGCTGCTACGCCGGTGGTTCCCGCTCCTAACCCTGCATCGAACGTGGACGCGGACGTTGCCGTCAGACGTTATTTGCAGGAGCAGTCCAAATTGGTGGACGAGATTTACAAGGCACGACTGCATCGGGCTTGGGCCAAGAGTATCCGTGAGGATATTCTTGGTGACAAGAAGCATCATTTTCGCGGTACGGACGACTCTGGCCTCCTGTCCGACCTGGTGGTGCAGCTACGCACGGAGTTTCAGTCTGCTGGTCTGGAGCTGCGTTCCTTTGACCTCGACGACCCTCTGGTGCCCGTGGTCAGCAGAGTGAATGGACTGCTGTACGACGTTCTGGCTCTCGTGGTGGAGAAGCACAGCAACGCGTATGTCTGGCTGACTGGCACCGACTCCTCGACTGACCGAGATGGACGACGTGCTCTTGTCGACATCATCAAGGGCTCTGTGCCGGTGGCGCTGCGGGAGTCGCAACAGGAGGAGCATGCGGCTTTACGTTATCCCGCAAGCGTTGACCCGCAGCCGATTTTGGCTAAGGAGCAGCGTTTGGTGCGGGATAACAGGACTTCAGACTGGACTCCGACCGAGGCAACACGAAAATTATCTCTCTACACCCGCCTCGACCCCGTGTTTTACGCGGCGGTAAAGGTCCGCTATCCCATGGCTGCCGACCTGTCCCACGTGTCCCTTGCTTCTCTTCGCTCCTTGGTGGTCGAGATTTATCAGTCTTGGGCGCAGACGGACGGGGGGAAGGCAGCTTCTGGTGCGGGCGGGGTCTCCGCACACCTCTCCAGCAGTGAGTACGATGCGCTGCTCCAGAAGATCACGGAGCTGACGGAGCTCGTACAGCGGCAGCGGGGTGAGGCCGCCCCGGTTGTGCGTCAACAACGGGAGCGGGTGCAGCAGCGGCAGCAGCAGCAGCGGGGGCAGCAGCCGCGAGGATTCCGTGTGGGGACCCACAAGGCCCCACCGGTGGGATTCGACCGTGACGATCAACGGGCAAGGCCGTTCTGCGGTAGGTGCAAGAAGGCGGGGAAAGGTGAGGCGTATCACTTCTACCGCGACTGCCCGTTGGGCGGGCGCCAACACCCGCCCACCTCTGCTGCGGCATTTTGCGTTCCCATCGACGAGGAGGACGCAGAGGGGGTGCACGCACTCGCCATGTGTGCGTTGTTCCAGCAGGCGGCGGATGACGGAGCGGAGTCCTTCGCGCGTGCGGCAGCCGCGTACGGGCCGCCCGCGGTGCTTTCTGCGGGAGCGGTGGGCGGCATTGACGTGTCCGCCTACGGCTTCACCGTGGAGCAGCAGCCGGATTCCGAGGGGGACGACATTCTCCGCAGGCTCGACGATCTTGCCGCGGAGGTTCACTCCGCGGCCAACCCGCAGGTGCATTACACTCACGCATCTTTCCCGCCTCCTGCCGGTAACGGGCAGGGGGCTTCGGCTCTGGTGTGCGTGCCCGCCGCAGCGGTGGCCACACCGGAGGAGCAGGTTCCGGCAGGTGGTGCGGCGGCATCGGCATCCGCCGTGCCGGCCCCTGCTATGCCTGTCTCGCAGGGAGAAGATGTGAAGCCCGCGCCACTTCAATCGGCGCGGGTGACCACCACAGCGGACGCGGACGGTGAGTTCGCTGGGTTCGTTCAGACCGTGAACCACGCCGCCATCGGACAGGTTGATCTCACGGGGTACGACACGGACGATTACGAGGACCTCGCTGACGGCAGCTTCGTCGTGAAGCCGCGGGCCTCGGCCATCTCGGCAAATCACTCGTCGACGCCCGCAGCCCAAGCACCTCACTCTGGTGGTGCTCTGGAGGATTGGCGTGAGGGTGCTCCCCGCAGCTACGGCTGTGGAAAGCCTCCGTGGGGCTTCCCCGCCCACGCGGGCTTGTGGGGGATGCCCTTCCTTCTCTCTTTCATTCTCTTGATCTCTGTCATGGGAGTAGGAGCGGCCACCTACACGGTGGCCAACGACGTCGACCCTGTGCAGGTATCGGGTCGGGCTGCGCTGCAGCCTGTGCTGTGCAGGGGCGAGGAGTCACCGCTTGACACGGTGCCATGTGCCATCCCGCCTCGTCGCCACCGGCGGGTGCAGCGGCAGCAGGGCCTCTATATGGCTCCGGTGCCGTGGCATCCCGGGCCGCCGCCACCTGGCATCTTATTTGAGGGCGGTCCTCCGTTGTCGCCGGCATCGTCTTCGGGTGACGAGGCGCCACCTTCGGGCAGCACTTGGCAGCACCCCGGTGCGGTGCAGCCTCCCGTGATCGACGGATCAACAACACCGACTCCGTCAAATTCTCTGGCGAATGATTTCTCGGTGACCGACACCTTGCACTTTGGCAGCCCTGTGTTACTCCGCCGTGCTACGGCGGACTACTACAGTGCTCGTTGTGGTGGCGGTGCTCCTCTGGCCATTGACCCCGAGTAGTTATGTTTCTGGTTCTGGCAGTACACCACTTTCATGGTGGTGTGCTGAAATGTACTTTGACCTCAACACGGTCTTCAATCTGGTTTATGCTTTTGCTTTGACAACTTTGAACTCTTCAATCTGACTTGCTGACACAGTGCCTTTCAGTAGTTTGGCAGGACCTATATGCCTGTGTGTTTCTGCACTTGTGCCGGCTAGAGGGTTTCAATTTGTGTATCAGAATTGCACAGTTGAATTAGCAGTTGGGTTTGTCACCCTAGCTCCTACCCTAGCTTATCTTAACATTCTGACTCTCCTAGACAGTCACCACCCACAGTGCTGGGGTGGTGTGCTGGAATCTGTATAGGCAGCCCTGACTGGGAGTCCCGGTGCAGGCCCCTATGACAGACCCCTAGGACCAACACTGGACCGCTGACTGATCTATAGGTTCGTGCTGTGACACACGCTGTGTCACAGGTAGGCTAGTATCCGAGACCGTTGCGAGACCGTTCCGGGTATATCTAGCTTAGGGTTTATTATCTTATCACAGTTTATCCACACAGTTCGGGACCCTCTGATATCTAGTGAACTAGGATATTCCGGTAGTGACAAGCCTCACACCCTCATCTTTTAAAAGTGAAATGGGTAAAGTTCCCTTCAAGCCTAACTCGCTCCAAAATGCCGGCAGAGTGTTTTTGGCAATCGTTCCCTTATTTGCTAGACCGCGAGGCACCATGGATGAAAAACGGACGAAAGCTGTAACGAGATCATCTCGCAGCTGAACATCTTCTGGCGTCTTCAAAAGATGTGCCATAGGGCCACGGGCATGTTTAGCATGAGGATTGGAGCTCCGCTATTGCTCATGTCCTGCGACGACTACGTTGCTTGACGGTCGAATCGTGCTCTTGTATTTATCGGTCCACACCTCAAAAAATCCCCTGAGTGTCATGGTGCCCTTCTCCGCACGTGAATTGCCACACAACATCAAAATACAGGGGAATCGCTTTCGCTCCAAAGTACTTTGTCGATTTCATATTGCGAAAAGCTCCTTCTTGCACGAAAACACCGTTCGCTGAACCAGGACTACGGCGAATAGGCAAATGTGACTCCTGTAATCTCCAAGGGGCTACGTAGAACGTGGAATAGTGAAGTGTTGCCTTATCCGCACACAAATTGATGACGCCTTCCGTGTGTGCAACAACATCCGGCCCTGCGCAAAGATAACCCAACAAGTCAACCGTGTTTATATATGTTGCAGGGTGAAAGCTTATTTAGGGTAGATGAGTGTAGACTACATATGTGAGCATGATTTGATGGTAGCTTTGAAATTTGCATCGAGTGACTCATCATCGCGAAGCTCAAGGAATATGTTCACAAACAATAAATTGTTTTTGGTCAATGATTAAGGATTTCGACCGTGAGAGCCCGTTTAATCAAAGGGGGTGCAGCTACTGTGTTTGAAGCTAAAATGGGCACTTTTTGCAATAAATTACATACGCAAAGGCCTGATGTACAGTGCATGCATCACTGAACTAATAAGCACTGAACTAATATAGCACTGAAGTAATACGCGCATCTGTGCATCCACCAATTATCACTGAACTAATTAATTATTAGTTTAAAAAAATATCACTGAACTAATACTTTATTAGTTCAGTGAGAACTAATAAATTATTAGTTCAGTGCACTGAACTAATAACTTATTAGTTCTGGAAAATATTATTGAACTAATAATATATTAGTTCAACGGGAACTAATAAATTATTAGTTCAGTGCACTGAACTAATAATTTATTAGTTCCACGTGTCGAAATCGGATGGATGTCTGCCGCAACCCTGCCGCCAGATTTCAAGCGTCAATATTGTTGCTTTCTTTAATTCCTTCATAAACTTTCACCCGTCGTCATGGGTCGCGGCCGAGTGCCTGGCACGTCTTGTAAGGGCTTGAAACACACAACTTTATCGTTTGAGGCTAAACATTCCATTCTAACATGGGCTTCAGAGAAGAACGAGCATGGCCAGTGTCCGACTCAGGCAGAGCTAGCGAGGAGAGTACAGAATTTTTACAACTTGCCAAAAGCGCCCAGCCAAGCTACGATATCAGCAACTCTTAAGAAGCGAAAAGAGTTAGAATCAAAATTCGAAACATATTCAAGCAAGGATAAGGCTCTTAACCCCTAAACAGCGGAAACTATTTTGACGTTTCATCATAGCGTTTACGTTTTTGCCCGCCATATTTGCTACACCCATCGACAGCTAGCGAGCTTTGCATGTGCTTCGATCAACGTGAAGACCAAAACCTCGAGCTACTATCATACCGAATGCGGTAAATACTGCTCGAGATATCAAAGGTGAAACATGTCGAACCGTATGAACGGCTTTGGGTCATTATTGACCCAGCCCGCTGTTTAGGGGTTAAGAAGGATAGGGGATCCTACGTTCCGGAACTAGAGAAGGCTTTGTACGCTTGGTTTCTTCAGCTCGAAAATGCCGCAGCCCCGATCAGCGACGAAATCCTATTAACAAAAGCGCGCGAGATCGGTGAAGAGATCGGTGAAGGTCTTTTATAGACGAACACAACGATATATTGTTTGTTGTGATAGCATAAGTGAAACCCAAAATCTGATACCCATTTCTTGTGGCTATATACGAGCCGTAAATAATAGGGTATCTTGACCGTGAATATCTTTTGAGTCACGAGGTCTTTCCGAATGAAACTTTGCATACATAAAGGGCTTTTATAGACGAACACAACGATATATTGTTTGTTGTGATAGGATAAGTGAAACCCAAAATCTGATACCCATTTCTTGTGGCTATATACGAGCCGTAAATAATAGGGTATCTTGACCGTGAATAACTTTTGAGTCGCGAGGTCTTTTCGAATGAAACTTTGCATACATAAAGGTCTTTTATAGACGAACACACCGATATATTGTTTGTTGTGATAGCATAAGTGAAACCCAAAATCTGATACCCATTTCTTGTGGCTATATACGAGCCGTGTCTGTTTAGTTCAATGCCCAAAGTAATAAACTATTACATCACCGATTAAACTAATAATTTATTAGTTCAGTGCACTGAACTAATAAATATTAGTTCAATGACTGAACTAATAGATTATTAGTTCAATGTCACAATGATTGAACTAATAAATTATTAGTTTAATCATTGAACTAATACATATTAGTTCAATGACTGAACTAATAATTTATTAGTTTAATCACTCAACTAATACTAGCACTGAACTAATACCAATAGGGAGGTTCCGATTTCAATTCCCGGATTACAATTTACGAGTTAAGGTCATAGATTCCCGAATCTGGATGACAGACAGTCCTTATCTCGGGATTTTGTCCTTAACTCGTAATCTGTAGACGTGAAAATCCGGGATAAACGCCCTTATCGCGTTACGAAATAAGAAATTTACTTCCGAGTTACGGCTTAAGGACTGTTCGCGATCTTTACCGTCGATAACGCATTTTCCCCAGATTCTTTCGATCTCACGGTTTTACACACGACGACACGAGCGTTCAACCATCTGTAGTAGTGGACTGGTTTGTGTCAGAAATCCCCTCTCGCTCTTACAAGTATGCAAGTCTGCCCGTAAGTCACTGTCCAGCGGCTGTTGTTTTCGGTATACTAACGTATACCGAACATAAGATAACTTCCCATATGCATTCTAATAAGTGTTAGGAACAACATGTTTTTTGCGCGAGTAGGATCCGCTCGGAATCTAGGATGCTGGACTGGTTCTTGTGAGGGGGGGTAATGGGCGTGATTCGAGCCAGCCAACTCGACTCACGCCCAGCAGGGACGCATACTGCACAGCATGAACATATCACGCATATCATATAAGCATAATAAACACATGATGACCGTTTGGCAGTGCAATTTCACCTCTAGCGGAAACGCGGATGTCAACCGCGTCCACGTTTCCGCTCGGGTTTCTTCCCTCATTCGCGCGCTCGTTTGCAAGAGAGCCTGCGCAACGGATGAGGGAAGCGTTATAAAAATTAGTATGTCATATGTGTTGTCTTCCCTAAAAAAATTGCACAGACTGAACGGTCAACCACACTTCTCGCTGTGGGCTGATGCGTTCATTTGGCGGAAGCGGGTGGAACTTAAGGAATTTGAAACCCGCAATAGTTGCGCTATGGGTTGTTATTCTTTGCGAAATGGGTACCCACATACTAAGTAGGAATATGTGATAATATTCTGAAGCAAAAGATAACTCAGATTAGTATACAATCTTAGAGATCTTTATTTCGCTGGACAGGGGCACACTGCGGGAGAGAAAGCCTTCCGCCTTAAGTTAAAACTACATATTTAACAAATCAGACCTAAGGTATAATATTGCAGTGCCACAATTCGAATTGAACACGGATGACGGAAGCGAGTTTCTCGGCCTTATTTCGGAATGTCCACAGCTGAGACAAAAATCGGAATCGAAAAGCCATCCCGGATTAAGCGGTTTCCGAGTTACGCGTTCCGGGTTACGATATCGCGCGTATCCCGCGTATCCCGTAAATTGTAATCCGGGAATTGAAATCGGAACCTCCCTAATCTCTTATTACATCGAACGTATTAGTTCAGTGATGCATGCACTGTACTAGCAACGCTCATCCATACAGTTGGTAAACGTTATTGGGCACGAAGTGGGAACTGATTCCGCGCGATCGAGATGTCATCAGACCTGAGACAGGTCGCGGTCGTCATCGTCATTTCGCCGGATCCGAGGTGCCACCGCACCGCACCGCTCCCGAGTCACGTCGGTCCTCTCCGAGAGCCTCTGGTCGGGTCTGCCTCTCGCTCTCGTCTCACGTAAGACTCACGTCTACGTCTGCGCACTGCGGTCTCGGTCTCGTCAAGAAGTCATAATTTTGTGCAGGTGAGGTCAGCAGTCAGCAGGTAGCTGTTAGAAGGCCGCGGGATCGTGAGCACAGCTGATTGGTCACATCGCAATGTCGAGGTGTTGAGCACACTGTGATCATCAGATTTGCCACTTTGGATTAGATCCAACACCTAGCGGTTCTCCAGGAGCTCCCGTTCCCGTCGTTTGTGGACTTTTGCACATCATAGCGAGTTCGTGGACCTAACGTTTTGCTCGTCGCCCTGTTACCGCTTCCCAATCGAATGAATTGAAGCCTTTCTTACTGCGGTCTTTGGTAATACACAGCTCACGAGATATTGAAAATGAATGCACGAAGTGCCTATTTCGGCACATCGTAACGTCTTCCAGGTAGCACCACATAGTATCCACACAGCTTTGCAGATGCCCTCCAATTAGCGTTTCGCCAGACCGAATTCCGCGTGCCTGGCACCATGGGAGGCGTGTTTTCGAAGAAGAAGAAAGAGGAAAACCGGGATACTAGCTCCGCACCAGCACGTCTTGAAGGTCTCGAACAGAGAGAGGCGGCCCGAAGTGTGTCACCAGAAGAAAAACCCGCTCCGGGCGCTGAAGAGGCCCCTGCTGCTCCTATTTCTCCCTCCAGCGCCGTTGCACCCTCGAGCGCAGTTCAATCTAACGCCGTTCCTGTTGATGCCGGAGTACCGCCTACAGACGCACAGTCTACAGATAGTGTCAGAGACGTATCAGATGAACACGTGGTGCAGAAGTCGCAGCAGGCAGAATTTACACCTGCAGTGCCCAGTGCAGGCAGAGAAGGCTCTCCTCGCACCCCTTTTGAGACCGATTCTTCCCAGCCGACACCCTTGAAAGGCGCTGCTCAGCCGAATACGGCCCCCGATAAGGTGCAGCATGTTCGATCCCATATTTGCATCCTTGTAATTATCATACGCTCTTGGACGAACGTCTCACATGTGTGCTTGGAAGCTTCGATATGTTCGACGACCAAAGAACGGCATTTCTTGCCGTACAAAACCAACAGGATATGGCTGCAGACTTACGATATGCGTTTCGCCGGTCGCTGTTGTTCGAAGGTGTCGGTGGAGATAGGTCTCGCCGACATTGTTTTAAGGATAATACTGCTTTCTTGTTGTCCGGCTTTTTGTTCCCGAACAGCCGAACATTCGGCGTGCATTCCATCAAGCACGACACTTGCTTTGACAGTCAAGTCTTCGGATTTCACATACGTACAGCCACCTGCCAATGCAGAGAGGCTGCATATACAGAAGCACGTAGCAGCGGTATGAATGTGTGACCCGAGGACTTCGGAGTGGATTTGCGTGCAATTCCTTCAAATTCCTCCCGAAGCAAGAACGTGGCGACACTGTGAGGTTGAACAGGCGAAGAAGAAGGAGGAAAGTAAAGACAGTGGCCCCGATGAATACCCTGAAGGGGTGACGCAAGAGCAGTGCTGCCATCTGTATGGTAATTTATAACGACCCTGATTCTTGCCCTTACCTCTTCACGGTGTACGTACGATTCCACATCGTCGTCGCGTGCTCTCCTTTGCAATATCCCTGGGTTGTCGACACAGACACAGACCGCGCAGCTCTTCCGCGCTCCCAACCCTCGTATGACCGGTCCCCGGCTATCGGCAGATCACCTACGCGCTGCGCCGGTCTGCAGTAAACGTTATTCTCTCAAATCCTGTCCACCCCTCAAACGGTTGTCCCTGTTTGTCGGACAGGCGACAACATTGCCGGTGGGATCGTTTCCAAAGGGTGGAGCGATCGCGAACATAGCCTCAAGTCGCTGCGAACGAGGTTGATGACAGATTTCGATCGTGAGGTAAAGCCTAAGAATCAGCCTTCAGCAGTGAATTGCTGTTCACCGTCTCCGCAGTTCGGTTGACGCTCTAGTTCCCTGCAGTCGAGTCGCTGTGAGGGAACACAACTGTTTCGTGCTGCAGACAGAAGAATACGTTTCGCTGTGGAAGGTGACGACCATTGTTTTGAACAAAACAATTCGTGATAAAGTTGCCCCCGTTTACTTCGCTTCCCTGGAGGTACCCAACATAGCCCATTTCTCGCCGCGCTCTACAAGTAACATCAGCACCGCTCTACATATAACATCAGCACCGCTCTACATGTAACATCAGCAACGCTCTACATGTAACATCAGCACCGCTCTACATGTGACACTCGCACCGCTCTACCCGTAACACTCGCACCGGACACACGAAGTCAAGCGGGGTTAAGGCGGCGGTGGGACTCTCAAGTCCTTCTCAAGTCGCATGAACTGCGGTTCTTGTTACCTAGCAGCCGACCGTTCAGATAGAAGCTCGACGATTTCACGCATTATTGATAGTAAAGGGGTTCGACGGCAAACGCGTAAGCTGTTCACTTAACATTAATGTCTCACATGTACACTGCATTCACGTGTTGGAGCTTCCAAAAGTCTATCCGACATTGACGTTCCAGTTGTGCACAATTAAAGCTCAAAGACTCCGACCGCAAAGACCCACCAACTCCCGAACGCAGTTCTGCACGTCGCAAGGCAGGCAGCCGAACATGTTTCTGCACTTTCAAGTCAAGTCGCCGCGGTGCCGCCACGTGGTGCGGGTCTGCGTAGCGTATCTGCATGGGAGGCCTTCAGTGTTCAGCGTTGTGGATTTGTGCTTGCAGGTGTTGCGCACGCTGATAGGGACTTGCTGTAAGCATGTGCCGCAAAGCTCCATTCACGATGGTCTCGATGAGATCTTGCCGGCCCTCATCCACCGTAGCGGCAACATCAATCCACGCATTGCTCAAGCCTCTGTCTCGGTACACCACAGCCCGTTTACGTCTCCCATCCATGACGTATAATATCCTCCACAAGGGGCAAATATCCTCACAAGGGGCAAATATCCTCACAAGGGGCAAATATCCTCACAAGGGGCAAATATCCTCACAAGGGGCAAACATCCTCACAAGGGGCAAACATCCTCACAAAGGGGCAAACATCCCCACGAGGGGCAAAAATATCCTCACGAGGGGCAAATATCCACGAGGGGCAAATATCCCGGCAAATATCTAGAGGCAAATATCCTACAGGCAAATATCCTCAATGCAAATATCCTCACGAGGGGCAAATATCCTCACGAGGGGCAAATATCTCACAAGGGGGGGGCAAATATCCTCACAGGCAAATATCCTCACAAGGGGCAAATATCATCTCACAAGGGGCAAATATCCTCACAAGGGGCAAATATCCGTGAGCGGGCACTAGTATGCAGCGCGGCAGTTGATACAATGCACGGGGTGTGGCCGGAGTGCGCTTGGTATGCCACATAGCAAGTGATCCAGGTTGGTTACATTTGGGTGCTATGCCACGTGGCAGATTGTTCAGGGTGCGGGGTGCTTCTGGGGGACAGTTGCTATGCGATTTGTCAGCTGATCCAGGGTGTGGTCTGGAGTACGTTGCGCCCTTTGTGCTCGAGCCTATTAAAAAGACGAAGAACCACACCGTTGCCCAGCTTGGGCGTCTGGAGCTGCTGTTGAAGCTGCTGGAGAAATGCGGGCTGCACTCCCGCTCCGGTTTGAATGTGGAGAACGTGCTCGGCTTCGCGCTTGCAACCCTCGAAACCCCAGACGACAAGGTTTGCCCCCGGTCGTGCATGCCCATTGCTGCATGCACCCCCCTGGCCCCCCACTCAAAGTCATATCATAAGCAGTTCGGTAAGACAAGGTTTTGTGCCGTCAGACCCACTCTGCAAATCCAGGTTTGATGAGTCGGCCCTGTAGGCTTTTGGACTTTCCAGGTGTCCCTTGTGACTCAGAACTGTGAAGTGGCTCAGCCTGTGCTTTGCCTCCGAGATCCCACGTGGAAGCCTTGCGAGGGTTGGCAGCACAGTGAAGAGGGTGAGGGCAAGGGGTTGGGACTGCAGTTCGACTCACAGCAGACGGTTGCCTGTGCAGGTGCGTACGGCGGCAGTAGCTCTGGTGACGGACGTGTACTCGCGCAACGGCGGCCAGATTGCAGATACCCTCCTGGCGCGCCTCAAGCCCGCCTTGCGCAAGATGCTCCAGCGCAAGTTCGCCGAGGTGGATGAGCTCGCCCCAGGTACCATACATCTGCTGATTGCCAGCGCTTGTGTCCTACGGAGCAATCATGGAGTAAACCACAGATGGTATTAAAAGAACGCCATATCGAACTGAACGAACTACTTCATGTGACCAAGGATGACAAACCTCATGTGTCATCAACTGTTCCCCTGTTCAAAACCTGATGAGGTGCTAACAAACGATCGGAGTGCGATCCTGCAGGTGGCAGCATCGCATATGATAGTGGTGAGCAGGGCGCACTGCCTCCCCTCAAGGGTGGGGGGGTTGGTAAGGGCCTCGAATCGGACCTGATGCTCTTCAATGATAATTCACGCATGAACATCGACGGATCGAAGGCAAGTGGGGGTGCAAACCCCCCTCGGTCGCCTGCAATCTCAGACTTTGAACCAAGCCCGCCGGCGTCGCCTGAAGCACCGACAAGAATGACTGGGCGCCTGAAGACCACCGGCCCGGATCAGGGATACTCTTACACTGGTCGGCTCAAGACCCCTGGACCGAGGGCCCCCAAGACCCCTGGTTATGGGCCGGGGCACGAAAGCTCCTCACATACCCCAGCAAAAAAGAAGAAGGTCGGCGGCTCGAAGAATGCTGTCAACCAATCCGACGCCTCCAATTTCAGTGCTGCAGAGGAGGACCTTATGAATGATATCCTATGTGGCTGAAAGTGTGCAGGGTGATCTAAGAAGCCTAAACCCTAAAACACGGGGAACGCTGATAGGACCTCAAACCTAGAAGTTTGATTATGCACACAGATAGTGATGTACTTTGTGAGAAACATTGAAACGATAAAATGGTAGAAAGGCATATGATGGCAGATACAGCAATATGCTTATGTGCTAGTGATTCGGCCCACAGGGTAGAGAGGTAATAATGATGAGTATGATCAGTTTACTCTTTTCCCTTTCTTTTCGTATGTGTCATGACTTGCTACTTAGGATCATATGCGCATATAGCCCTGTCTCCTTTTAAAACGAGCCGCCGCTTTGCCACTTTGGAGGTCAGAGATCTCCTTCGACTTGTGACAGAAAACTGGATTTGAATTAAGCTTATTATGCCGTATAAAGTACACCAACTGCTCCCACAACGTGTGTTAGCAGCACAGGGCGCTGACCACGATAACCCCACAAGGTGTTGGGCATAGCAGGACCTGCTTTGTCTTTACCTGTGCCCCAAAGGACGGTATCGATATCCTGATATATCGGAAATATCATATATCTCTCGATGGTACTTTTTAGTTACACACATCTCTCGATAAGCGACTTTATTCTATCATCTCTCGATATTCGGGGTGGGATTTATATTTCGATCAATCGATACGGGATCTGGGGTCGATATCGATAGTTGCCAGGCTTGCCACAACTCAGTACGCGATGTCGAATTATCAGGATCGGGGATGGCACAACTCTGAACATCTTGGCGCTCATGTCTCATCCCGAGGATCTTCTCACAAATCGATCCTAGCCAGCTGGTATTGTGACAAATCAAATTAGGCATATATGCAATTCTTACATCGGAACGAAGGAACACCGCGAGTCCTGGGAAGCTCGAATATGGGTTTTATTGCAAGATCGAAATGGCATGCCACCATCTGGAAGTTTTTACACTGTTAGGTTTGTGTTTAAAAATAAACATGTGCGTTCGATTAATGTTATTGTTTGACGCATAACCTAACTCTTGTTACCGCATGTTCGGCAATACTTGCATTAGATTTATGTTGACAGATGTTGACTAACACAAACGATACAAAATATGAACGAATCATCTTTATTACGTATGTGGTGAACCATGTTCATACAACGCATATGTCAGTCTGTGCTTTACCAATGTGTAAGTTATATAACGAAAGAGAACATATTAGGGGTTATCGCTTTTTCGGGCCCTCGCTTGATTGTGGTTGGGTGCGATAATAAGCGTATCAAGTTGACTAGACTAATTCTCAGCCTAGTCAGAATCCGACAGCCACGTCCTGGTCAGTAAACACCCGATTATTCCACGTCCCGGTCAGTAAACACCCTAACGTGTTTATAAGTAATCGGCTTGAAGCAAGCTGATCATTTGCTCGACTCGCTTGATACCACACTTCTGCGCACCCTTGCAACTCGTAGTAGGTCTCCTGTAGCTTTGAAAACGTGTACGATACCAAACGACACGATGAAATCGTTTTTTTACTAGACGTTGCGTACACCGCAACTCAAATTGTTTGATAATGAATCATAAAAGTTTGAGGACTCAAAATGAAATCAAAAACAAAATACACAAATGATGAGTATAAGAAAACTAAATGAAATAAGAAACAAAATGCACAATGATGTGGCATGGCAGCGCACTCAACATTTGTCAACACAACGCATATCGCACAGATAATACTCATATCGCATCAGCACACATCACACACACTGTATTTGTTTATGTCCTATAAAACTTATTCTCGACCAGGGATATTTGTACAAGCTCTAACGGACTTATACTTTTCGGTGGTGTACTCGGCTTTGCGATTAAAGGTGAATCTGAACTCTCCGAAGTCTCTTCCATGGCTTTGAATGAATGTTCATTATTCCATTCAAGAAAGTCTTTGTGCAGTCTTTCCCTCTCTTTCTGCATCTGCCATGGCAATAACTGGAAAAACCATGCAAACAAATACAACAATACAGGCATATAAACGAAGCCGAGGAACCCTGCAGTAGTCATGTAAGGCAGGTGTATGTCAATGCTGAACAATACCATGACCAGCAAGGAATATGCAAGGTTTGTTATACGTTTCCATGTGTAGCCATGCCCCAAGGCTCTTGGAAACAAGTCCGGTGGAAGATAACATGCCATAAACTCTGCTCCAGAGCTGTGCAGCAGGGCATTGCCCAAACACACGCCGACCCCTGCGGTACAGTGGGCTGCAAAAGCCCATTGGCTTGTGCCATCCTCACCTGAAGTCTGCACGAACCCAAGCAAAGCGCAAAAGACTACGGAGGTGATAGTGGCATTCATGATGAGCACGGGCTGCTCCCAGACCATGAACAATAAAGGCTTCCTTTCCTGAAACAGTTGGTTGAGTGCGGCTGTGATCAAGATGAGAGCAGCACCCCCGAGCTCGCCAAATGCCAATATTTTGCCTGCTGTTGAAGGTGGTGTTTCCCATATGTCGACGAAGAAAACTGGAAAGATGGTGATGTGGCAGGTGATCATGAATGCACCAGTGGCAAGGAGCCAAGGTGCTGCAAACTCCATTATCTTCAATTGCTTATGAAGGTTGTCCGGCAAAATCACATCAGTTGAGAGGTAATTGATACCACTATTGTCATCGCGGGGAAAGACTAGTGTCAATAAGTCGAAGTACGTGACAAAGTTTTTAACCGTGGCTGCCATGCTATCCGGCAGCTGAATCTTCTCAGAGTCTTCCTGATCATTCGGCGACGCCTGGGCACGCTCGTTATCACGTTGAATGACACTAGTTTCTGTTTCCCCCTGTTTGCACACCATGCTCATATTGAAAATCGTATATGAGGTACATATCATAGTATTCACAAAGCAAGGGACCATATTCACGCAGTATGTCCACAGATTTGCGCACCTACCTTTTCCGAAATGCGACTCGCTCCGTTGTTACAACACTGTAGGAGTTGATCTGCCTCAAAAATACACCAATTGTAGTGAACATAAATAGATAGGCACAATACATGAAGACTGCCGAAGAATATTCCAAATATACAAAGTCCCAGGAGACCCGCGATTTCATATGTATACGACCCTGCAAAAAAGGCTGTCGCAGACCCCAAGCCAGTCGAAGCAAGCGTGCATCGAAACACGACGCCTTGTTTCGATATCGGCATCTTGCTCGTCTCAAATTTGAGAAAGTTGTCTATAACGGTAACGGTCTCTGCGAGACCAGAGATAAAAGCCGCGAACAGATACACCACGCTTATATTCGTCGCGGGCGCGCCGTCTGACTTCACTTCACCTGTCGATTTTCCCTGGAAGTCAGAACCTCAAATGCGAACTTGGTTACCCTCAGGAGCCACGACAGCCGCGAAACGTTCAAAGGATGTTTGTTAGCGACAGTGAGCGAGGCACCATACATGACAGCCCTCTTAAAAGTTTTGGGGAAGTAGGAAGCAAGTGCAGCTCACTTAATGTGGACTCTATGTGCGTACCCATGGAATCCATATCAACCATCAATGGCAAAGTTGCCAAGATTGCAAAAGATACTACCGTACTTCCAGCACATGAAAAGATAAAAGGCAGCTTCAATTGCGTTGTCAGTGTGGAGGCACTTATTGCACGACCAAACGAGTAGCACGCCACAGCCCCCACCGATTCCATCGCAGAGAGATGCAGCGATTGCTGTGCGCAAAGCGCGAGCAAACCCAAAGGCAATCGCGTGGCCACAGCGTACACGTATACGGTGGGAACCCCTAGGAACAGAGCCCATCCACAAGAGAGACTTGCAGCAGCAGCCTTTTTGCCGTCCGGACCGGATTCGTCACCATCATCAACCTTTTGAGCCACGTCTCGACACATCGCGCACGATCCTGAAGACACGATCTGCAAGGTGGAAGATTTCTGTGCCTCCAGAATCGGACCGAAGAAACGCAGCCTGTTCAGAAGGCTCCAAATGGACCTGATAATGCGAAGGATGAAGGGATCCGCAAGTGCCCAATACAGGGTGGGTTGTTAGACTCGTTGGGGAGGGCGGCCGGCGAGTGCCCAATACAATTGTTTGCAAGAGGAACGACAAGCCGTCCGCTTTGACATACCTGCATTCAACAAATAAACTGGATTAGCAAAAAATGGAAAACTGTCGTTTCATTCCCCAAAAATGACTTTTCACCTGTGACGCTGGGACCGTTTGTACTGTAGCTGTAGGAACGTTTCATAATCGATAATCCCGTCCTAAGCTCCTACAGTAGCAATTAGAGAGCTCCGTCGCGATACTCGTGAAGGTATCGAGCAGATAGACCTAGCAGTCACAGATGATGAGTTGGCGTGTCACGACCTGAAACTGTGAACGCGGCTCATGTCACCGAGCAGATCGAACTAATTCAGAAAACGATGAATGTCGTGAACCTGTCCGCTCGTCCGCCGGCAAAACTGTGGGTATAATGTGACGCACGTGATGGCACTGTCCGCTGGGCAGGTGTTGTCCGCTGGGTGGGTGGGTGTGGGTTGCTAAAGTTAACAGTGGAGAGTGTCCGCTGGGGAGGTGGGGGTCAGAAGAAATGATGTCCGCTGGGGTGGTGGGGGGTCAAGTGCCATATCCTAACCCCCCTGCGACAATAAATGGAACAGCCCTTAGTTTTATTACTGCATTTATAACCCCCCTCAGTGCGCTCACCGTCTTTAAGCGGAGCCTTTAAATATGGAGGGGGGGATCCGCACTCCATACTGCACTATAAAAAAATGTATTAGAATTAATTAAATATTGCATACTTATATTTATTGCCGATCAGCCGAAATAATATTTATACCTATTTGTACACTGTATAACGATAGGGTATAAATATTCGGGAGAAACGCCTGTAGAAAATTATACCCACAGTTTTGCCGGTGGACGAGCGGACAGGTTCACGACATTCGTAGTTTTCTGAAGGGTAATGCTACAGACGCTGGAATTTCGTACGTCTTTTTACTTATACACGATTATATAAATCTGGGCACCTCGCGCGATCGAGCCTGCCCATCATACGGCGTATTAAGAGTGTAATGAAAAGCGCGACGGATTCCTTTTCGATTCCTCAGATGCGAATTATATTTTTCATTGTTTACAAATTCCGTACAGCCGTTCGATTAAATAGAAAGGACATCTAAACCGTTATCGAAATCGCACCGGTATCTTTCTGGAATCTGTCCGCTTCCGCTCGCGCTTCTTAAGCGCTTTACACTGTGAAAACCTAGTGCAGCAGGGTAGATTAATGAAGAGATTGATAACTCTTCGCAATATATTAGAAGCGAATAATGTTTAATATAAGGTATTATGAACGCTAGGAAGCATCCCCGCACAGATTCGGTGACTGGAAGCAGATCCCGGATTCCCCGCTTCGTGTGGCGGAAGCGGGAACCGGCATCCGCAAAACGGCATTCCCTTCGGTATCCTGCCGAAGGGAACGCTACGAAATAGTAATAACAACGACTTAAACATATTTTCAACGCTGTATGTGTGCATCTGTGTTTCATTTGGTCATTTGGTTCACACGCTTCGAGCCCCGCGGCACATCCGGGATGGCGCGTGTAAGTTACTAAATACGCAAACCAACGCAGCAAGTACGTCCATATGGGCTGTGAACAAACGTTACTTGGGGCGTTGCGAGAAACCGATGGGAACAGCTGCATTCGTACATCTCTAGAGATGATGTAAAGAAGTAGCATGCCAAATCTTTGCGAGAAATTGGATTCACGCAAATCCCCAAAGACCGTTTGGGAGGACCTAAGCCCTCGACTACCTCAAACCTTCAGAATGCCCTTCCGGCAGGCATCGATGTCCCTTAATTGCACCTGCACGTTCCGGGGCGGCTGCATATAAGCAATCCCAATATTAACGCTATAAGTATTTAATCTTGGATTTTATATCCGTCGCGTTTTTAAATATGGTCTTAATACGCCGTACATCATCGTCCTCACAGGCCGGTTCCGGTGGATCGTGATGACTACAACGTTCAACGTACACAACGCAGCATACTCAACGTCTCACCTTGCGCTTCAGAGAGTGCACTAATATTACTGTCAGTAATATTAGTGCCAAGTTTCGTGCGCTCTGACGCACGAAAACCCCTCGGCTGCAAAGCGCGGTTTTATGCATTGGGTCCGACGTGGGTGGGTTTCATCCCACACTAGGTTGGCACTTGCCGACTTAGCCCTCCACATCTCAGGGCGCGGTCTGATCTCTAAGCCTGCAGCACGAGCTCCACACAACCCGCATCGTTAGTTCACACAAGAAACCAAGTAAACACAAAATACTCGCTCAAGAAACGTACCACAGCAGTTCAGCAGTTCAGCAGTATTCGCCTTACGAGGCGAATGAATGTGCACGAATGAATTGCGGGCGCTGACCATGACCTTTATCATCGACCCCCTGCTGTAGGTTCCAAGTGTACGTTGAACGTTGTAGTCATCACGATCCACCGGAACCGGCCGGTGAGGACGATGATGGGCAGGCTCGATCGCGCGAGGTGCCCAGATTTATATAATCGTGTATAAGTAAAAAGACGTACGAAATTCCAGCGTCTGTAGCATTACCCTTTTCTGAATGGGTAATGCTACAGACGCTGGAATTTCGGGTGTCTTTTTACTTATACACGATTATATAAATCTGGGCACCTCGCGCGATCGAGCCTGCCCACCATCGTCTCAACCGGATTGACCGGTGAAATTTGTCCGTTCGGCCTCGTTCTGCATTTCCTTGACTTTTAATCCGTTGCTCAATTCATCTTTGGAAGCAATAGCCTATTTTATTTTCGGTCGCAACATCCATTGTGGTTCGTTTATAGGGCGATTTTCGGTTGCACGCAATAAGTCGCAGCATGCCAGAGGAGATTGTAGCCTTCAAAGACATTCGGTATAATGTTGTAAAGCGCGTTGTGGATGTCCACGGTTTATTCGCTGCGTTGCGGCAGACTAAGCGCGAACAAGCCAGCGAGAACCTGCGCTACAGGCTACGTAGGAAAAGCAACGATTGCCCCACACTCAGACATATTATTTCGGAGGGGCGTACTCATGTTTTCAGTACTGCGCCCTGTGCTGAAATCTGTATAGGCAGCCCTGACCGGGAGTCCCGGTGCAGGCCCCTATGACAGATTCCTAGGTAGCCAACACTGGACCGTGACTGATCCGTAAGCCTGTGCTGTGACACACCGAGTGTCACAGGTAGCTAGACTCGAGACCGTTCCGACTCCGTGACCGTTCCGGGTATATCTAGCTTAGGGTTTATTTCTTATGAGAGTTTATCTATATTGGTTCACTGACTGTCTGATATCTTGAACCGGGATATTCCAGTAGGTCGTGGACCCATTCCACGCTATATTCCACAGCTAGTTTGGCCATGATTGGCTAAAGCAGCCGCTTGGAGAGGTGGTGCGCGACGGCGCGTTTGGGGACTCACGGGAATTTTGAGATGAGCTGTTTGCGGTGAGCGTCTTTGAGCCGCAGCTATGGGGATTCGACCTGGACCGGACCTAGTCGACGCAATGTTCATTTACGGTATTACGCTTGCCCTGATCCCGCTTGCTGCCGATTTTTGGGCTGGTGGCTCGAGCACCTTCGACCTCGACAACGTCTTCCAGTGCCCCTCGCTCGCATGGCTCTACCGCCCCTTCCGTGACTGTGACGTCGCATCTTCCCAACATTACCCGAACGCGCCCCGGCGTACCACCTCCCATCAGGCTTTCAGAATTATGGGTGTATCCACTAGAGCAAAACGGTCCCTCACGAGGGACTCCGACATCGACGCCTCGCTGAGGCTCACTGACGCGGTTCGCAACACACCGACGGCCAAATCACCGGCTATTACGAACCCCGACCCTACTTCCAACACCGACGCCGACGTTGCGACGAGGAAGTATCTACAGGAGCAGTCCAAGCTTGTGGACGAGGTCTACAAGGGGCGGCTCCATCGGACATGGGCCAAGGGTATCCGCGAGGATATCCTTGGCGACAAGAAGCATTATTTCAGCGGCACTTCTGACGCGGGTCTCCTCTCCGATGTGGTGGTTCAGCTACGTACGGAGTTTGAGTCCGCTGGGCTGGACCTCGTCTCGTTCGACCTTGACGACCCCCAGGCTCTGGTGGTGGGAAAGGTGAACGCCTTGCTGTACGACGTGCTTGGGCTTATCATCGAGAAGCACAGCAACGCCCACGTCTGGCTTACGGGTACGGACGCGTCTGCCGACCGAGATGGACGGCGTGCGCTGGTGGACATCGTGAAGCGCAGCGTACCAGTGGCGTTGCGGGAGTCCTTCCAGCAGGAGCATGCCGCGCTTGCTTATCCCGCAAACGTTGACCCGCAGCCGATTTTGGCTCGGGAACAACGTTTGGTGCGGGATAACAAGGCCGCCGACTGGACCCCCACCGAGGCCACCAGGAAGCTCAGCCTCTACAGCCGGCTTGACCCGGTGTTCTACGCCGCGGTCAAGGTGCGTTACCCCATGGTGGCCGATCTCGCGGCGGTTTCCCTCGGTGCTCTGCGCTCTCTGGTTGTAGAGATTTATCAGGCGTGGGCGCAGACGGACGTTGGGAAGGCCATCGTGGCCAAGCCCGCAGGTGGTGGCGCGTCGGCTCTGCTCACCGGCAGCGAGCACCAAATGCTACTGGACAAGATCAAGGAGTTGACCGAGCTGGTGCGGCGACAGTGCGGGGCGGCTCCGCCGGTGGTGCAGCAGCAGCGGGATCCGCCGCAGCGGCAGCACGGGCAGCGCCGGCAGCAGCAGCGCGGGCAGTCACCGCGGGGCTTCCGCATGGGGGTCCAATCCCCACCGGCGGTGGGCTACGATCGTGACGAGCAGCGGGCTAAGCCGCTGTGTACCCGCTGCAAGAAGACTGGTAAGGACCTCTATCATTTCTACCGCGACTGCCCGCTTGGCGGTCGCCAACATTCCCCCACCTCGGCCGCGGCTTTCTGTATCCCCATCGACGACGAGGATGCGGAGGGCGTGCATGCCCTCGCCATGTGTGCTGTCTTTCAGGAGGCGGCGGATGATGGAGCTGAGGCCTTTGCCCGCGCGGCGACGGTGTACGGTCCGCCAGCGGTGCTGTGCGGGGGCGTTGTGGGAGGCATCGACGTGTCGGCCTACGGCTTCTCCGTTGACGCGGTGACACCGGTGGCGGAGACGTCCGGTGACGACATCCTGCAGCGGCTGGACGACCTCGCGGCGGAGGTCACGCGGCGGTAGAGCCTAAGGTACATTACACTCACGCCTCTTTCCCGCCGCCTGCGGGCATTGCGACGCAGGCTTCGGCTCTGGTGTGTGACGCTGCGAGCGCAGGTATCACACCGGAGGAGCAGGTTCCGGCAGGTGGTGCGGCGGCATCGGCATCCGCCGTGCCGGCCCCTGCTATGCCTGTCTTGGAGAATGAGCAAGAGCTCCTGGAGCTCTACGGCTACGGCCCGCCCGTGTCCCTTCAATCGACGCGGGTGACCACCACGGAGAAGTCCGGCGGTGAATTCGCGGGGGTTGTGGACACTGCCAACCACTCCGCGGTTGCGCCGGTTGACTTGACCGGCTACGACACCGACGACTACGAGGATTTTGCAGACGGCAGCTTCGCCGTCAAGCCGCGGGCTCCGGCCATCTCGGCTAATCATGCGTCGGAGCCCGCGGCCCACGTGACTGAGTCTGGTGGTGCTTCCCGCACCTACGGATGTGGCAAGCCGCCATGGGGCTTCCCCGCACACGCGGGCCCGTGGGGTTTTCCTTACTTTGTCTCCCTCATTCTTTTCATCTCGATCATGGGTGTGGGGGCAGCCGCCTACACGGCGGCCAATGACATCGACTCTGTACAGGTATCGGGTCGGGCTGCACCGCAGCCTGTGCTGTGCAGGGGAGACTTATGCATCTACCACGGTATATCCGAGCTGGACCCCGTCACTCTAGATGCAGTACTGCACTCCCTGGGTGCTGCGACGGTGGTTCACCGGCCGCCTGACCCACTGGAGAGCAGTGCTGCAAGCTACTACCGTGGACATTGTGGTGGCGGTGCTCCTCTGGACTTTGACCCCGAGTAGCTTTACTTCTGGCTCTGGCAGTGCACCACTTTCTGGTGGTGTACTGAGATGTGCTTTGACCTCAACATGGTCTTCAATTTGGTTTATACTTTACTTTGACATCTACAATCTTCAATCTGGTTTGCTGCCACAGTGCTTTTCAGTAGTTTAGCAGGACCTACGTGCCTGTATGTTTCTGCTCTTGTGCCGGCTAGAGGGTTTCAATTTGTGTATCAGAATGGCACAGTTGAATTAGCAGTTAGGTTTGTCACCCTAGCTTCTACCCTAACTTATCTTAACTTCTCTGACTTACCTGTCAGTCACCACCCACAGTGCTGGGGTGGTGTGCTGAAATCTGTATAGGCAGCCCTGACCGGGAGTCCCGGTGCAGGCCCCTATGACAGATTCCTAGGTAGCCAACACTGGACCGTGACTGATCCGTAAGCCCGTGCTGTGACACACCGAGTGTCACAGGTAGCTAGACTCGAGACCGTTCCGACTCCGTGACCGTTCCGGGTATATCTAGCTTAGGGTTTATTTCTTATGAGAGTTTATCTATATTGGTTCACTGACTGTCTGATATCTTGAACCGGGATATTCCAGTACCCTGTGTTGTGGCTTCCATCGACCTCATTCATCCACTTTTGGACGAATTTCAAGCGATGTTTCTCGCTTATAAAAAAAAGACGTTAGACTCACAGGTTTGTTTAAACAACCTTGCCTATTTTCGAGAAAATTACTTGCCCACTATTTTATTGGAGTGTGGCCCTGGTGCTAGCGGCGCTCCTACAAGCGATTTCACGAATTCTCCTGGCGAAGCCGCTCCTCCCAATGCACAGCTTCCCACCGAAAATTTAGGTGCTACCCCTGCGTCTGTTCGTGATATTCCCGCGCCAGTCGATAGTACACGATTCCTACAAGAGAGTGATATTCCGATGGACCTTCGAAGTGCTTTTTCACTTCTAGCAAAAGTTCGCCAAACTACAATACATATCTACGTTGGCTACATTTACAAATCAGAATTGGACATCTTTGTGGAAAGATTGGTTGTGCACACCGCAGCTTTATACACCCAAAGGAATAAGTCGACTGCAAAACACCGCACTGAAACATGGGCTTGCAGGTGTTGGGATACACCATTTCGCACCGCAAAATATCAGGGTCATGATAACGAGGACATTAAGCGTAACAATCAGACTACTTTTATGTGCTCGTGCCCAGCTAAGTTTTTGTGTACTCCTTGCAAACCTAAGGATCTCGAGGGCGTGAATATGCCCTGTGAGTCTACTGATGAAGTTCTTTTCATTGAAACTTTCTTTCAACACAAGGGTCATCAACCAGGCAGTCGTACTGATCTGTGCTCTATGCCGATACTTCCCACTGTTCACGAGGAGCTCCTTCATATTTGTGGTCTTCACACCAAGTCATATGTCAACATCAAAAAGTGCCTGCGAGCTTGGCTGAAAGAATCCTACTTTCCAACAGTTGGATTGCCTGACAACTTCATGTACGACACTCAAAACGATCGCCGCTTTATTCCAGATAGTGGCACTATTCGCAACGCTTTGGACACTGCTGCCAAGGAAGCGAGATATTCTCCTGTGGACCAGAAATCGTGCCTACTGTACCTGAGCAATTTCAACGTCACAAACCCCCCCAATTCTTTCTCAGAGTCGTGCGCAGTGAATTGGGTTTTCCGTGGGAGTGGCTTGCAACAATGTGCATACTCTTACGAGCACGCGTCCGATAGCTTACGGTGCAATATTATGGGGTTCTCTTCTGAGAACAAAATAATTTTGGACTCAACGCCCCCTATTTCTTTGACTGGATTTCTACCCGAAACTGTGGCGTCTCTCTCTCACGAAATCTTATCGCCCCTCCCTGCAACTCCTGGTGGCAGAGTGACACAAGCACAGGAGGAGCCGATGTCTCAACCCGATGAAACTGGATTTCCCTTGCTGCCTGAGACAGGGTTATTCTTTAACGAGCCCTCCATGGACGCGAGGTTGTCAACTCTTGATATGCGAGACGCATGGGACTTTGTCCTCAGACAAGACCCCCGATTTCAACAACACTACTCTTTCATGGTCACTGACCACCAAACCTTCCTCGCCAATCTTCGAGAAGAAACCCGCGAGCTCCGGCCACCCCTGCAGGCTTTCAAACAAAAGAAAATATTGTTTCTGCTCACCTGCCCTCCTGGGCAGCTTGAACCCGGAAATTGGAGGTTGTTCATATTTGATGGGTTGGTCACTCAGAAACCATTTGTATTCGACCCACTAGGTCCTTGCAATATACCCTTAGAGGTCCTTCAAAGCTTGCAACATTTTTTCCTTCGAAGCCTTCCAGACTGCTCAGGAGTCATTCTGCCGTTCCACTTTCAAGTTCAAGCTGACAACTTCAATTGTGGCTTGTGGTGCTACGCACTTATTTACGCCATCGGCGTGGCTGTGCATACTTGCCCTGACTTAATGGAACACCTGGTGTGGTATATCCGAGGGTCGTGGTGCCCTACCGTGAACGTGCATGACTTCACTATCACCTTGCCAACTGACACTGACACCACTGGCACACCACACGCCTTGCGGAATTTTATGTTCATTACCTCCACCCGTTCCAATCTACAAACACTTCTGAGCAAGACATACCCTCGTGTGGTTTGCTTCAAGTGTACCCGTTCCAATTTCTGTCAAGCACCAACCTGTATCTCTTGCTCCGAGCCCTTTGTCCTTCACACCACACGTGGCAGCTCCAACCCCACCCAACCACCCACTACCACCGCCCAACCTCCTCCAGCCACCGCCCAACCTCCTCCAGCCACCGCTCAACCCCCTCTGGTGGCTCAACCTCCTCCGCCCACCGTCCAACCTCCTCCTCCACCCACTGCCTCAACCTCCCTCCTACCACTGCTCAACCTCCTCCAACCACTGCCCAACCTCCTCCAACACCACTGCCCAACCTCCCTCCGGAAACACCCACCGCTCAACCTCCAGTGGCTCAACCTCCTCCGGCCACCGCCCAACCTCCTGCCACCGCCCAACCTCCTCCGACCACCGCTCAACCTCCTCCCGCCCAGTGTCGACAACGGAGCCAACGGAGCCACCTCGGAGCCTGGTGTCCACCGGCTCCTGCGGAGCCGGACCCTCATATTCGACGGCTCCTACGGAGCCGGGATGGGACGGAGCGTGGTGCTTGGCAGCTCCTCCGGAGCCGGAGCCTCATTTTTTTCGGCTCCTGCGGAGCCGGAGCTTGGCGAACCCTCACTTTTTCGCGCTCCTACGGAGCCGGAGCCTAAAGCTTTCAAGCTCCGCCGGATTGCGCGGAACGATCGGATCCTACCGTGTTTTTGTGCATGTTTTAGAATGGCACCAAGCGCGCCAAGAAGCGCGTCGCTCGGACCGGGTTTAGACTCCTCGCCAGTGGATTCGGCATAGTCGAAAATGATTTACAACGATGTCACCTGAGTGCGGGGAGCCGGTCCGTGCACCGCGCCTTAGCACCGCTTCGGAGCACACCACCGCCGGGCGGATTGATAAATATCTAATCCTCTAAAATAACAGCCCAAATTACGCATAAATTTCCTGGAGTTTTAAAGGGGTTATGCCTGATACGTTTGATAGCTTGAAATGACGGCATTGAACTCCTCTACACGTGGCACGAAATTACGGGACGAATGGATAAGCGAGGCGTATGTTATGGCCCGATCAGTAAACCCTATCATTATAACGACACATGTCGCACGTTTCCCTGAAAATTCCGATTCCACCGAATACTGACCGCATGCCTACGTTCGATAGCTTGAAATGACGGCATTGAACTCCTCTGCACGTGGCACGAAATTACGGGACGAATGGATAAGCGAGGCGTATGTTATGGTCCGATCAGTAAACCCTATCATTATAACGACACATGTCGCACGTTTCCCTGAAAATTCCGATTGCACCGAATACTGACCGCATGCCTACGTTCGATAGCTTGAAATGACGGCATTGAACTCCTCTGCACGTGGCACGAAATTACGGGACGAATGGATAAGCGAGGCGTATGTTATGGTCCGATCAGTAAACCCTATCATTATAACGACACATGTCGCACGTTTCCCTGAAAATTCCGATTCCACCGAATACTGACCGCATGCCTACGTTCGATAGCTTGAAATGACGGCATTGAACTCCTCTACACGTGGCACGAAATTACGGGACGAATGAATAAGCGAGGCGTATGTTATGGTCCGATCAGTAAACCCTATCATTATAACAACACATGTCGCACGTTTCCCTGAAAATTCTAACTAGGCACAGATTCCAACATGTAATTTCAATGAGTAATTCGAAAGGTATGCATTTATCAATGAAACACTGGCACGGTTTCTATACCGATTTCATCATACATATTTCAAGTGTTCACATAAAAGTGTGATTAGATAATGTTTTTCACTATGCAAGAAAACATTATGTTGTGGACTGCTCGCTACCGTGACTGATTCCTAGCGGCACATTACTCCTCATCACTCAAGTCTGATAGATCTTCTTCCCCATTACCTGTGCTGCCGTGCTCTTTCACGTATGCCTCAACAATAGCAGCAACAGTGGGCCGCAAGAAGTACAGTAACAGTTGCTTCGGATAAACATGTAAATTGACATCGTCTTTGCTGACAAGGAACCAGCATGATAATCTGCCAACAAAGTCCCCGCTGCACTAAACACACTTTCAACATTTGCTGAAGCAGCCTTCTTACAACCTGCATCTCCACGAAATACGGCGGTGTGAATAGGGAGATCACACGCCACGTCATTGTAAAAGGCCACTTGATCAAAGAGACCTGTTCGCTTCTGGCATACATACTTCCCACTTGTGACCGCAGCTCTACACTTCAAAGTGAACGTCTCCTTTTCAAGCCGGATCTTTTCTGCCAAAGTGGTTCACACACTTGATCATCTTCCCCCGATCTTTCCCCTTGACAACCAAATGTTCACCGGATCCCTTAAAGTCAAAAAAACGTGTACACGAACGCAGTATTAGCTTCCCCTCGCGCGGTGTTGCCACCATTGGCAGGGGCCACCGAGAGCTGGGTCGTATTCGGGATGAACTGCAACTCCTCGTCGCGACAATCCTTGTAGGTGTCGTGACGAAACCTATTCCACTGATCGAGGCGCATCCAGTACCCTTCGTGGTCGTCCAAAACATCATCTGAAACCTATGACACGCACCGAGAATACGAATGCGATTAGGTAGTATGTTCTCAAGGTATATTAAGTACAGTAATAACCGCACCGCTACTTACGAGCGTAGGCGGCTTGCTTATAGTATTAAAGCTGGATAATTATACCTGGAACCGTATCCCCTCGGTCTTGGCGCATGAGCGTCCAGTTCCGAACTGGCGAACTTCTTGATACTCCACCGCAGTCGCCGAGAACGTCTTGGCTCTCTCGCTCGGTGACATGGACGTGAACCACGACCCGGTATGCTCACCACGACAGCCATATCGACTTGTTCAGGACCTGGGTATTTTTTGATGATCTCGCAAGGGAGTGAGGTCTGAACAGCTGCAGGCCTTGGAGGGGCCATGGTGAGATGGTGGGCGGACCGACTGCGCCATTCAAAGCTAACTCATGATTTTTGTCTACCCCGTAAAATGTTGTTAGATCCGCCCGGATTCGGAGCCGGAGCGTGACAAAATATGAATCCGCGGAGCGCAGATCGCATCGGAGCCTAAAGTTTCACGGCTCCGCGGGCTCGGAGGCTGATTATATTTTGCACCGTCGGAGCCAGATCAGCACGGAGCTTGAACTCGGTTGGCTCCTACGGAGCCAGAGCCTGACTTTTCAACGCCCCGTCGGAGACGGAGCAATGCGAATCCTCGATCTCGCGGGCTCCTACGGAGCCGGAGCCTGGCAAAATCGGTGCTCCGTACAACGGAGACGGAGCTGCTCCGGATCCGTTGTCGGCACTTTGCCCGCCACCTCCTGCCCAACCTCCACCACCGCCCAACCTCCTCCTCCAGCTCAAGCCCAACCTCCAGCCACCCAACCTCCTCCACCACTATCCCAGAAAAACTTCTGGAAGCACGTGATATTCTCCTTCGACGGGGTGTCAAGCCGCTGGTGTCTTCAACTATGATATTGGTTATGACACGCTTCCACCGGCGTATGCTGAAACGGTTCGGGGATATCGTAGGTATGGACGCGACATACAAGACCAATATGTGGGGTATTTCTCTATATCTATTGACTGTTATCAACGCCCAAGGTAAAAGTCAAGTGGCGGGATATTTCCTACCAGCGTCTGAGACAACCAACTCGCTGGTCGAGGTCTTGCTGCACGTACGTCAAGTGGTACCTACGTGGGACCCAAAGGTGTTCTTGGTCGATAAGGACGACGCCGAGATAAACGCGGTAAACTCAGTATTCCCTACTGCCAGAGTTATTTTATGTGACTTTCACGTGAAGCAAGCTTGGGACAGGTGGCTAAAGACGTCCTCACACGGTGTATCCTCAGCAGACCAAAAGGCTATATACCGTATGTTATCTAGTATCTCACTGGCGCCTACTCAGGCGACTATGCGGGCACGTATCAAACAACTGGAAGACCTCTCTGCATACACGTCAAACCCAGACTTGCAACGGTATGTCACCCACACCCACAGGACACTAGTAGGACACTGTGATAGCTTCAACTCAGGTGAAGGTGGGGAAGTTGTCAATTTTTAGTTTCACACACCTTGAGACCGCGTATGAGTTTAGGGTGGCAGTTGAGCACAAGAACAAGTACACTTAGGCAGGTTGGGGACACTATGATAGCTTGAACTGAAGGTGGGGAAGTTGTCAATTTTTAGTTTCACACACCTTGAGACCGCGTATGAGGTTAGGGTGGCAGTTGAGCACAAGAACAAGTACACTTAGGCAGGTTGGGGACACTGTGATAGCTTGAACTGAAGGTGGGGAAGTTGTCAATTTTTAATTTCACACACCTTGAGACCGCGTATGAGGTTAGGGTGGCAGTTGAGCACAAGAACAAGTACACTTAGGCAGGTTGGGGACACTGTGATAGCTTGAACTGAAGGTGGGGAAGTTGTCAATTTTTAATTTCACACACCTTGAGACCGCGTATGAGGTTAGGGTGGCAGTTGAGCACAAGAACAAGTACACTTAGGCAGGTTGGGGACACTGTGATAGCTTGAACTGAAGGTGGGGAAGTTGTCAATTTTTAATTTCACACACCTTGAGACCGCGTATGAGGTTAGGGTGGCAGTTGAGCACAAGAACAAGTACACTTAGGCAGGTTGGGGACACTGTGATAGCTTGAACTGAAGGTGGGGAAGTTGTCAATTTTTAATTTCACACACCTTGAGACCGCGTATGAGGTTAGGGTGGACGTGTGTGAGTTTGCAGGTGGTGGAGCAATGAGTGGAAGACATGTCTAAAGATGTGGTGCATGGCGTATCGAACTGACTCGTACACACGTGACCTGAAGACTAACAACTTCACCGAGTCACTTAACCGTGTTATCAAAGATCTCTTGAATTTACGTCTGGACATACGCTTGGACTCACTTCTCCTGTATATGATCGAAGTTGTGGCTCCAGAGCTTGAAGGCAAACACCGATACGACCAAGCTTCTCAAAATATTGACATATCCAGGGTCAAGACAGCTCGGACATATAATCCTGAGATTCTACCCTTCCTCAACCGACGACCTTTCAAAGTTCAGCAAGCTTTGAACCGGAGATATTGTTCGGCTTTGGACATGTCGAAGAATAACATCAAGGTTTCCGGGGAGGGTACATGTCTTGTGCCCAAGTCTGACAGAACTCTTCGAGTCGAGTACCAACTATATGTGGAGGGGCTGAAGGGTACCGCCGAGGACACCATCTCCCTGACCTTTGACTCGTGGTTGACTAATCACACGACATGGAACCTCCACGTCTACACAGTGAACACCTCTCTCGGGCTATGTTCTTGCCCCGACCGTGTGGTTTGTGGCTACATATGCAAGCACCTATATGCTTGCTTGATGAAGGAGGAGAAGAACATGAACCACCTCCCGGAAAACTTATTATCAGCACCCATTTTAACCTTGGACCTTGAGGCCCTCGAACAACAAACAACTGAGCGCCCACAGGGGGAACATTCATTTTTTGCTGAGAGGGACACGACTGATGGGAACGACCTTCTGAGGAAACGTGGGGAGATGAGGGTGTTCGCAAAGCAAATCAACACCGCCTGCCACAATTGCAGCCAGGCTTCCGTAAATGAAGTGCACAGTGCTATGGAGGCCTGCTTTTTGCGGCTGGCGGCTTTGAAAGAGGCCAACGGGGGCGATGTGAACTTTGGTGCCCGCGACTTTAGACCCAGACGCGCTGGCCGACATGCTAAACGGCGAGAGACGAACTCCGGTCCCAAGACCAACAAACGTCGATCAACGGACCCCGACTTTCAGCGCAAGAAGGGTCCTGGCCGTCCCAAGAACCCCAAAGGTTCTGGGCTAGCTCATTCCGCTCGGGCTCATTATGGCAAGAGGAAGGTGACAAATACACAAAGGGAAGCGTTCAATGCAAAGCAAGCTAGAAAGGAATGAAGTAGGATAAAGATAAATGTACAGTGAATTGCGAGCTCACAAATGTAAAGTTGTAACTATGTGTCGCATGCTAGTCTGTATGCTAGTCTTGCTAGTATGCTAACATATCACCGGCCGTACCACCCATTTATCTATCTCTTGTATGCTTGACCCGACACTTGCAAACTCCGCTTTTCCACGGGAGACGGGATCACTAGGAGCCTTGCCAGGAGGCTTGCGCTGGGAGTCGTATGCTGCGATGCGGCTCATGAGCGACCTCATGTACTCTTTCGATCCCCAAGTTGCTAGGAACTCTCGGCTTGCAGTGGGATTAACACCACCGATAGGACACGTACCCTCAGGCGTGACCCACTTCCTGCAAACGCATGATATTATCTAGAGTTAGTGTAAAGAGGAGGTGTATTGTTTCAGCATATACAAGGAGCATATAGAAGGAGGGCTTGAAATTTGTTGGGAACATACGTGTCTATGTGGAAGCCGTCGTACGGTCCGCCTTTGTAGTATGTATTCATGCGGTTCTTCGCCTCTTGCGGAGTGAGGAGATGAAGTTCTTCGTCGTAGTGCGTCCCACGCGCCTTGCCCGTCTGACACCATACAGTACGGTTACACACACTAGACTTGTAGGGTGTCATATCTGCCACGGAACCACAAACAACCCAGTGAGGTGAATACGTCTACAACGAGTAACACTTAAGCAAAGTCACTGATACCAACCTGCCTGACGAGCTGCCGTATCATGCATCTGAAAAAGGGCGTTGCGGTCTGGGTCCACGATTGCTACCCGTCCGTAAGGGATGAGCTCTTCGATCGCCCCCATATAGGTCACCAACCCTCGTAAAAACATGATCGAGCAAACCTTGCCGGCGTTCTCGAAAGGGTCAATGTCTCTGTAAGGCGGGCAAAGTCAAGTTAAGCGGGGTAAGAGTGTTATGCAAACACTAGGAAACTAGGAAGGCCAGGGAGCGGGGTGCACCTACACTTTAAAGCTTGGCAGACATGGAAGTTTCCAAGCTCGTCGAACTCTGGCGATGTCATGAGTACGTCGTATATGCTCATCTCTTTCCAGAAAGTGTTTGTCGGGTCCCTCATCGACTTCCAAACTCTCCGTATCCACGCACTAGGATTCCCTACCATGGTGATCTGTGGGATTTAAACACGAAGAGGATAACTATACGAAGATTAGTATAGGTTAGTTGCCACCGAGATGAATACACATAGTGAAAGGGACACATACCGTAGCGCTCAAGGGACTTTTTATGGAGTGGTCGGTGTTGTCTTGCAACAACTCGGTTTCGGGAACATTCTTTAAGAGCATGTTCTTACTGCTGAGAGCCGCAACGAAGTTTGAGGTGTACTGGCGTGTGGAGTAGTTCGCAAACTCCGGGGTGGCGATGACCAAAGCCAAATCCTGCTCTTGAGGACAGAGCAGAAACCGTACGTCGGGGTGATCACGCAACAGGAAATACTTCTTCAACTCCTTGTGATACACCTCACGGTTGGGGTCCTCAATGAATACGATTCCGGCCATCCCGAAATCGAACCGTGTTTCCCACACCTGAAAAATAATAGCTTGTCACTTTGTCACTTTCAGGGTATACATGTTAGGCAAAGAATATGTATGCAAGTTGTCACCTGATCTCCATACCGTTGCTCCCAATAAAGAGCTTTTCCTACGCGGTACACACGATGTTGCACCTGTGACACTCCAAATACGAAAGTTAGCAAAGAGGCGGTTTCATCGTGAAATAAAGAATAACACGATACATAGGTATACATACATACCTTACGGAAGGCTGCACCAGTTGCTTCACACACTACTAAGGATCGTTTCAACTCCGACATGGGTTTCGGAGGAGCCTGCTGAGGTGCTGGAAGTGGCTTTGGTTTGATGGGTTTGCGGGTGCCCTTTGGAATTGCAGCGCACTCAGCTTTCCAAGCTGCTACTGCACTAGCATTAGCTGCTTGACGCTGAACGATCTCCGCTTTCTTGGCTGCTTTCTTGGCTGCTTCAGCTTCTTTGAACTCTACTGACTCAGTCTCTACAGTGCGCTTTTGTGCTTTTGACACCTTGCGTGGGATGTCAACCAGTGGTTTGTGGCACCAGCATGTTTCTTTCTTCCCTGACAATGTGTACTCATCCTTGGGCTCGTTACAATTCATGAGACAGATCGGTTGATGCACTTTCGCCCTAGCATCTTTTTCACTAGCCACTTCTTCACCTAGCCGTTCGTGAAAGAAGCTTTGCACCAACATACTGCCGAAGTTCTCGCAGTGTTGCAAAATAGTTTTGAAGCTGCGAAGGTAAGCTTCGACGTTGGGTCCCTCCGGCATACTGCACAAGAAAGGAAATGTAAACGCGCAAGATAAGAAACGTACACAAGGCTTTCACTTAAATTGTTTATTATGCTTTTGCATATAGGAGTATTGTACCTAACAACAAAGTAAAGGGAGAAAATCTAAGCTTTTTTAGCATAAAAGGCATTCAGTTGCTTGAGATGTGCTATAGCCATGCGTCGTAGGACCCGCTGATGAGGCTCGGAAACCGCTGGGGAAACCGCTGGAGCCGATCCATCAAGTGGTGGAATCTGACTCTCAGCCAACTTTACAATTTCCTCAACGGACATTTGAGCCAAAGCACGCGGTCGCTCGGGCACTAGAAGAGGCTCGGGCTCAGTAGAATGATCGTGCGAGGAGGAATCCTCGGAGAGCTCCAATAACTCGGGCATCTCGTTCTCGGATTCCGTGCACGGATCGGGGGGGGGGACGGAGCTTTGGGTCCAAAGGCCCCAGTGGAAATGCGAGCCCTCTTTAAGGTTCGCGGCATAGTAACCTGCGTGTACCACAGGGCACACCACCCAAGGGGGTTCGAGGTGGGTATATGTACCCTTGGGTGCCCTAGAGGAGGGCCCGCTTGAAAGTGGAACAAGGGAAATTTTTTGTGGGAGCCTCTCTACAGGCCATGTACGACAGTGCACACCACCCAGGGGGGTTCAAGGTGGGTATATGTACCCTTGGGTGCCCTAGAGGAGGGCCCGCTTGAAAGTGGGACAAGGGGAAATTTTCATTCTGTAGATTACCACAGTGCAATATCTAGTGCAATATTTGTGTGTGGGTTCGGGGTGGGTAATAGAGTTTCGAACCTATAGAAGGTGCACTATAATGGTTCTGGGTATGGACGTTTCGAAAGACGTGTACGTTTCGAAATCGGTTGGGTAGATGCACGTGTTTTACGTGGCTCGACCCTGTCGAGGACACGTGTCTTACGAGGTTGTTGATCAAGTGGTGGAGCTGGTGGTGGAGCTGGTGGTGGAGCTGGTGGTGGAGCGGGAGGTGGTGGTGGTGGAGGGGTAGGAGGAAGGAAGAGTTGCTTCCCAGTCAATGGGGGGTGCAAAAACGACAGATCGTCGTTAATCATTTCAAGTTCTGACGGCGTGAGAGATGACTGTGAAAAAGGAGAACTTTCTTGCATGCTTGTATACCTGTATACACGGTCTTGAAGGTGTCTTGAATAGCCTGAACAATAATAAACCGTGAAAAATATAAGCATAGTACAATCTAGGGCGACACTAGAAGGTTGTTGGAACAGATCAAGATATTCAGCTGAAAGTGGGGTGGTTGTCAATTTTAATTTTACACAGTTGTAGACCGCGTACGAGTGTGGGGTGGCAGTTGAGCACCATACTCAGGACAATAAAGCAGGCTGGGGACACTACGTCAGGTTCAGCTGAAAGTGGGGTAGTTGTCAATTTCAATTTTACACAGTTGTAGACCGCGTATGAGTCTGCATCAGACAATAAAGGTGCTAGGACACTACAACAGTTCAAATTTAAAGTAGGGTGGTTGTCAATTTTACCTACAATATTGTAGGATCACAAGATTATGTGGGGTGGCATGAGCACCATACTGGGACATTGAAGTAAATATGGATTGACTACAACAGTTCAAATTAAAGTGGGTAGTTGTCAATTTTAATTTTACACGCTTGTAGACCGCGTACGAATGTGGGGTGGCAGTTGAGCACCACACTCAGGACAATAAAGCAGGCTGGGGACACTATAACAGGTTCAGCTGAAAGTGGGGTAGTTGTCAATTTTAATTTTACACAGTTGTAGACCGCGTAGGAGTTCGGGGTGGCAGTTGAGCACCATACTCAGGACAATAAAGCAGGCTTGGGACACTATAGGACCAATAAAGCAGGCTAGGCTGGCGATCATTCAAGTTCAAATACAATTAGATACGTGCTAAACAAAAGCATAGACACTGTGTGTCCCTTTAAAGATCCAAGTTGAAGCTAAGGCAAAGCTATGCTGTATGGTTGCGGAAGGCTTGGAAAGAAATAGATTAAACTACTTGGGATGATAATACGCCCCCACTTTTGGAATTCCTCCGCAAAGAGAAGCAATTCTGGGCCAGCGTAGACGACGACGTACCCGTGAGGGGACTTTGCTGTGTTGTCCTTGATAGGGCTGATGAATCTCTGTCCCTCGAACAGACGACAGTAGGCACACTCATCGATCAAATTGAACCATTTATAACCAACAGCGGCCTTCAAAATACAAATAAACGCAGTCACTTTGTTTGCTTTAAAGGCTTTTAGCAAGCGCTCGAAAGCGAAGCCATTGGCGCTCATTCCGTTGTACATGCCACCTGGAGGGTTCATAAAAACCCTCCCATACAAGTCTAGCAAGAAACCATTTTCTTTGCGTGTATAAAAACGCCTTGCTCGAATGATGAGGTTTGCAAGGTGCTCTGAAAAAGGGTCTAAGTCAATTGATTTGAGTACCTTACGAGATGAGGCAACCAATTCTCCAGGGGAAAACCACCTGTCGGACTGCGAGGAAAGAAACAAATCCCATGGCGCATCCTCAGTAGCTGTAGTTGTTGTCGCGACTGTGTTAACATGAAGAAGGGAAGAAGAGGCATCTGAAGTTGGGTCTGAATTACGAAGAGAATGCGAAGCTTCAACTGAAGCAGGGCGCGCGCGAATTCTAGTGAAACCTATGGCAACTGTTTTAATAATCTTGATTGAGACTTGCAACCCTGCTTCTTTCGCTGTGGAACATGCGAGTTCCCAAACCGCGCTTCTGCTCAGGCGCATAACAGGAGTGAGAGCCTCAAGATGCGATATATGGGTAGGAAGCTGAGGTGCTGACGTCTGAGCTAAATCCATGAAAACATGGGCGCCAAGCACATACTTCTGTGCTTGGCGACCACAAAAAAGCAAACCCAAATCTGATCCTCGAACGTTGACATACTCATATATACTTGTAATCTGTCTGTCACCTCCTTCAGGCTCGACGATATTCAAGGGCAAGTGAAATGTAGCGATTGCAAAAAGCGCGAAGCATATAGAAGACAACGAGGTGACTGAAAGGCGCTTTTCGATTGCGCCAGGGGAGCGCTCAAGCATGATTCCCGTTTGCAGGTTGTCGTTCGCAGGGAGTTCTCGAAGAGTCTTCCTAACTTCAGATCTCAATAGAGTCACTTTTTTGGGCACAGGCATATTGACAGAAAAAACAGTTCGCCTTATAAGGCGAACGAGCTTACCGGTGAGGCTCACGGTCAAACTTGCACAGCGGCGTTTGTTTAAAATTTTGTCACTCGCGAACCTGATTCACAGATTTTGCGTCACGAGCGTGTCGTCGGCTACGAGTGACTTGCGACGGTAAATCCGGTTGAGACGATGGTGGGCAGGCTCGATCGCGCGAGGTGCCCAGATTTATATAATCGTGTATAAGTAAAAAGACACCCGAAATTCCAGCGTCTGTAGCATTACCCTTTTCTGAATTAGTTCGATCTGCTCGTGACATGAGCCGCGTTCACAGTTTCAGGTCGTGACACGCCAACTCATCTACTGTACTGCTAGGTCTATCTGCTCGATACCTTCACGAGTATTCCGTCGCGTGTGTTTAAAAAAAAAACATTCGAAGATTCATCCCTTCAACGTTCAAGGAATGGGGTTCCACCGCACGAGGCGCTGTCGCAGGTGGTGATTGCTGCCAACCAAACGAGATTCCAGGACCGAAGTGTAGATCCGTCGTGGCCTTACGTCTTTTGATATGAGGCTTAAACCTCTCGGGTATAACAATAGCTTTTAAGCTTCACGCATCTCCATGCGCTTAGCACACTCGTGAAGCACATGAGCGTGTCACGCGTTTGCGTCGCAATTAGATTCCACGATTTGTTGAACCTTGGGTTGTCTTAGCGCGCTCGCTTGGGTCAAAGAAAAAAGTGCATTTCTCGTGAAAAGGAGTAAATATTCCTAGTTCCTTCGAAATTCTCTGCAACACCTCGTTTTGAATCATCGGTGATATGTGTCGCTGCTGTTTGAAAGTATAAGGGGCAGCTCCGAGGACAATGCACCGCCGAGTTGCTATGAGAGCTCTCCCTTCTGGCTTCATTTTGCAGTGCCAGCAACTCGCAAGGTTGGGAAGATGTGGCTGCTGGTCGCTCCTGCTAGTCGCTACGTTTCTCCCTGTGGCATTTTCAGTTGTGGAGCATCTTAGACCAGAGCTTTCAGATTCTGATCCGAGCGCCATCATAAACGAATCGACTTGGGTCGGGCTCCGCAAGATGTCTCCTTTGCGCGCCGAGGATCCGCGTGTCACGCTAGCTGTGCGCCTCGTGCTGGAGACCCTCGTTGTGGCAGGGCATGGTACAAACTTAGAACTGGAGGAAATAGTTTTCGCTGCGGCAGAGGGTGGATCAGCCTCGTCCAGTGGGTTGCGACACAGCCGTCTACTCTACACCGGCACGCATGCTCTGTTGGAGTTGCAGCTTCGTGTCACACAGCCGATGGAGTCCCAGGGAGGCAAGGCTAGCAGGAAGGCGCAGACTTCGCCATCGGGCAGCGAGTTATACCAGGCACTGCTCCTGCAAAACTCCGGGGAGGAGACGGCCATGCGCGTGCTGCGCGTAGAGCTTGTCAGCAGCCTGCAGCCGGCGTGGATGCCTCCGGAGTGTGGTCCTGCCTCTAAACCGTCAATAGAGACTGCTACGAGTGGGAAGCAGCCTGACAATGCGGAGCCGTTTGACTCTGGCGACCTACACGCACCTAGCCGCGTCCTGAAGGCGACCGAGGCTTCCCAATGCGAAATGTTCAACTTCACCATCGAGGCGACGGACGCTGACGATGTCGAGGAGGAGATGGCGTCGGGTCGGGTATACATCGACAGCTCGGATCTCGAACTAGGTTCTGACGAGTATGTAGGCGGCTGCCAAGCTGTCGGCATCCGATTTCCGAACGTTTCACTCCCTGCGAACGCGGAGTTGGAATCCGTGGCGCTGCTGTTAACGGCGGATGTCGACGGCCCCACCGAGACCTTCGTTCTTGATCTCGACTTCGCCGCTTTGGCGGACTGCCCCCGCTTCAACGGGAGTGACTTCGAGGTCACTGGACTGGCGACGTTCGGGCAGCCCGTCGCGTGGGCCAGCGATTCGTGGCGGCAGGGGACAGTGCACCCGTCAGCGGATCTTTCAGGAGTGCTGCAAAATGTGATCGCGCAGGACGGCTGGCAGGAGGGGAATGCGGTGTGCGTGGTGATCAAAGCGCAGGACGGGTGCACGTGGTACGAGGAAGGCAAAGACCTACACTACGAGGCAGAGTCAGCCAATAACCCAGAGAGCGACGCTCCCGCCCTCTTCGTCTCTTACAGGATCTGCCCTGGTGAGGCCGCCCTCACCACCGGTCCCCTGCCGTGACTGCCCTGGTGAGGCCGCCCTCACCACCGGTCCCCTGCCGTGTCTGCCCTGGTGAGGCCGCCCTCACCACCGGTCCCCTGCCGTGTCTGCCCTGGTGAGGCCGCCCTCACCACCGGTCCCCTGCCGTGTCTGCCCTGGTGAGGCCGCCCTCACCACCGGTCCCCTGCCGTGTCTGCCCTGGTGAGGCCGCCCTCACCACCGGTCCCCTGCCGTGACTGCCCTGGTGAGGCCGCCCTCACCACCGGTCCCCTACTTTTGCTGGATTCTGATGCATTTGCTCCACAGAAGCTGCGTCGTGCAAGCAGCGGGCTCGTGTGCGGTGTGTGCAGTTCCGCCCCCCTCGCCACCATCGCCGCCCATATCGCCACCAAGACCACCCATGCCTCCGCAGCTGTATGGTGCTGAGGGGGAGGTAACGGTGTACAGCGCCGCATATGCAACCGAGCAGTTTTCAGACGGTAAGGGGTTCTGAGACCACCTTGCAACATTCACACAGCAAGATGCTTCGTCAGCTGTCTCCTTCCCTTGTGCCGTCGTGTGCATTGCGAGTAAGGCAACTGAGGGCCTCAGGTGATGTTCCGCACACCGTCGCGTGCATTGCGAGTAAGGCAACTGAGGGCCTCAGGTGATGTTCCGCACACCGTTGGCGATGTTTGGTGTGTGCTCACCCATATGCCACTGAAGTGCCACCAACTTCAGTGGCGAGCGGAAAGCCCCGCAGGGAGTGCCACGTAGAAGCCCCACAGTGGCGAGCGGAAAGCCCCGCAGGGAGTGCCACGTAGAAGCCCCACAGTGAGTGCCACGTGGAAGCCCCACAGGGAGTGCCACGTGGAAGCCCCACAGGGAGTGCCGCGTGGAAGCCACACATGCCACGTGGAAGCCCCACAGAGGGAGGTGCCACATTGGAAGCCCCGCAGGGAAGTGTCGCGGAAACCCCACAGGGAGTGCCACGTGGAAGCCCCACATGGGTGCCACGTGGAAGCCCGCTGAGGAAGTGCCACGTGGAAGCCCACAGGGAGTGCCACGTGAGCCCACTGAGTGCCACGTGGAAACCACAGGGGTGCCGCGTGGAAGCCCCGCGAGAGTGCCACGTGGAAGCCCGTTCAAGGGAGGTACACGTGGAAGCCCAGGGAGTGCCACGAGGAAGCCTCACATGGAGTGCCACGTGGAAGCCCCACAGGGAGTGCCACGTGGAAGCCCCACAGGGAGTGCCACGTGGAAGCCCCGCAGGGAGTGCCACGTGGAAGCCCCGCAGGGAGTGTCACGTGGAAGCCCCACAGGGAGTGCCACGTGGAAGCCCCACAGGGAGTGCCGCGTGGAAGCCCCACAGGGAGTGCCGCGTGGAAGCCCCACAGGGAGTGCCGCGTGGA